>APFE030202664.1:124567-134959 GCA_000404065.3 Pinus taeda
CCTGAAGGCTTTGCGGTGAAGGGTAAGAAAGAACTGGTATGCAAGTTAAAGAAGTCTCTGTATGGGTTAAAACAGTCCCCAAGGATGTGGTATCAGAAATTTGATACATTTATACGGGGACTTGGCTTCACCAGAAGCAAAGCAGATCACTGTGTGTATTTTAAATTAATTGGTGACCGTGTTATTTATCTGGTCTTGTATGTGGATGATATGTTGCTTGTTGGAAATGACAAAGAAATTATCCAGGATTTGAAGACCCATTTGTCCTTCAAATTTGACATGAAAGATTTTGGTGCTACAAACTATATTTTGGGCATGGAAATTAAAAGAGATCGGACAAATGAGAAGCTCTAGTTAAACTAGAGGAAGTATGTCGAGACAATATTGCAGAGATTTAATATGCAGGATAGTAAACCAGTGAAGGTTCTTGTTAGCTCTACTACATACTTTGACATTTTGAGGGTCAAATACAGGCCTAGATGTGTTGCTTATGCTCAAAGAGGACTCGCATCAGCCATCCTTCGCATTTCCCTTCACTTCGCTTACACTCTCATAAACCCCGCTACCTCTGTTTTACCTCTAAAACTCTGTATAAGCCCATGCTCCCTCAGGCCCCCAAGCACGGAGCTTAAACCATCATATAACCGTGCTCACACAACCGTGCGCCTTCACAAGCTTTTTCCCCGTCACATCCGATGAAAACCCGTGCAATCAACCCCCCCCCCCTCGTCCAATCATCTCCGCTGCGATCGAATGGTGTTCGCTCTCCCCATTGCCGCAAACCGATTGCACGTTAATTCGCGAAGAAAAGTGGTTTTCGCCCGTTCCCCGCCCCCATGCGTCACGCGTTGAATGGGATCACACACCATTGTACGATTACCGCCCAACCCCCAAAGGCGATGTGAGCGAAACCACTTACCGCTCAAACTATTTTTCCCCGCCCATTAAATCCCGCGCGTCTCCTCCGCCCAATGCCCGTTGGATCTTCCCACTCAAGATCCAACGATTCATGATCATCTTGCTCCTGGTTCCTCCCGATACCTCCCCCCGAGCGATCTCCACTGTCTATCTGCTTGATCCGACGCCCAATCTCCTCCCTCCATCCTACTCGTACATCCGCCATGCACTCCTCTCGCCCTAATCATTCCGTGCGTCCGAAGGACGAAAACAACCTTCTACCTGTACCTGGTGCATTTCCTCCTCAACCACCGCATTCAACAGGGTGTATACCTGAGAAGAAGAAGGACAAGGCTTGAGCAGAAACTTGCATTTAACAAGCATGGCATGTTATCTTATGCGACACTCCAGCCACCTCAGAGGACAGCAAAGCACCCGAGGAGATCAAATTCATCTGATACAACAAGCAATTGAACTCAAAAGCTCTGCCAGGCAGTTAAAGCGGTTGGTGGTCAATTATGACCCCTCCATACTTAGATGGCCGAGCGCCTTTGTATTCAAAATCTATATATACCCAGAAACAAGATGTAATCAGGGTTGATGGTTGTTGTTTTAATGTAAGGTTTAACTTCTGGAGACTGTAACTGCTTTGATACTCATAGTGTCTCATCCTCATTTTCAGCTAATACAAGCTTCTTTTACTATTAATTGCTCACTTTCCATTCCTATTCTGTTCTAGGTTGTGCCTATTATGCAGTTTTCCTGAACTCTTGATGTTTAGCATTAGAGGAGCTGTCATCCTACCTCTTTGTTAAAATCTTGTATGTATCTATGAATGTGTTATTCAGGTTTCTTTTCACCTAATGCCAGAGAGCTATCATCCTGTCTGTACATTGGGGAATTAGATTTGCAGACCTCTTTACTGGTTGCAGCCAAGGGTCCTGTGCATCTGCTGGTGTGGTCATTATTCTCCATATTCACCCAATCCTTAATTGGTGGTCTAAAGCCTTGTAGTCTGGGGGTGTTCACGCATGTCTGGAGTCAAGCAAAGTAGGAGTGGTTATCTGGCTCGAACAAGCATCATTCCTTCCATTCATCCATCTGCAACATTAAGTTGAATTAGTAATGTCCCAAGCATCTCTGAGCTACAACCTAGGAGAGTTTCTTGGGGTGATAACATTAATTGGCGTCGTTGTCGAGGAGCAGAGATTGAAGCTCAGCTTCTTTGGGAGAATGACATAGTTCCATCTTTGATGATAAGCAAAGTCTGGACACATTTTTGGTTGTAATCATCTATCTGGCGACTCCACTGGAGAAACAACCTAGTGGCGACTCCACATTGCAGTTCTGGCTCAGTTCGTGAGGCATACTTGGAGAAATCCCCAAAAATCACCAGCTGACCCAACGCCTGACCCTGAGAAGATTTTTAAACAGAAGAAAATGTCACAGAAAGGAGCATCAGGATCAGGTAAGCCTAAGAAATATTATGTGTCTCTACAGGAGAAGATTATAACCGAGAATGTGCATTTTGAAGATATAGAGCCTAGCATTGTTAGTGAAGAACTACCCTCAGAGATTCATAATGCTCCTTGTTCTTTCAATTCCCCTTTGGATCTCATTCCAAAGAAAGCTTCCCATACAGTCCATTATATTCCCTTGTCTCTGTCATCTATTCCATTACTTTCTGTTATCCAATCTGCTAGTATCCTTCCGCCTAACCCAGTCATGGCAGGCCAGCAAGCACCCACAAAGATGGAAAGAATCATAAGCTGCTAGATATGGACCCTTGATCTTGCCCGTTCCTTTAAATGCCATGCCTACAGGAGAATACCAAAAATACATGCCTAAGTTTACTGGTACAGAGGGAGTAACAGCTGAAGAGCACGTTAAGTCTTTTTATAGTTATGTTGATAACTTAGACATCAGTGAGAATGATGTGTGGATGAGAGTTTTTGTTCAGAGCCTTGATGGGGAGGATAGAAAGTGGTTCAGAGAATTGACCCCTAGGTCTATTGCTGACATTGAAGCCTTAGATGATGCATTTTTGAAGCACTGGGGAGATAAAAAAGACTTGCTATATTACCATACCGAGTTTGGTAACCTGAAGAGGGAGAATGGGGAGTCATTGCCTGATTTTAATAAGAGGTTCAATCATATGTATAGTAAAATACCAGCTAAAGTAAAGCCAACCCCCACCTCTACCAAAATCACCTATGCCAATGCTTTTGACTCTGATTTCTGCCTACTTCTAAGAGAAAGAAGATGTGCCACTCTAGTTGATATGCAAGATGCAGCTTTAGAGGTGGAGTCGAATATCATTGCTGCAGAAAAGCTCAAAAGTCATGCTGACAGAAGGAGGCAGAGGGGTGAGGCTTCTTCTTCCTTTGCTTCATCTTCAGAACCTAAGTTAGACAAAATGACCAAAATGATAGAGTCACTGGCTGCTAAGATATCTAATCTGAAGGTGGAGCAGAACTCTGGGAAGGCAAGGCTTCCAAACACATTTTCTCCAAGGAATCCAAATCCATTTAGAAGAGAAAATGAACAATTTCAAATCATTCAGAGGGGTAAAGAAGCAAATGAAGAACAGAAAGTTAAGGCTCCTTTTCAAAACGTAGTCATGGAGGAGGAGTAGTTTAAAGAAGAGGATGAAATTCATTGCATGGAAGATAAAGGCAGTGCTGCCTTTTTTACATTGGCTGCCTACGAAGAATCATTGTTGCAAGACCAAAACAGTCAAAGGTGGGACAGAGAGGCTATTCTACAAGCTAATGAACAGCAAAGATATAATCTAGGGTCAAAAGAAAACAATGTCAAGGAGAATCCTGCCCAAAAAGTTGTTGTCCCAACAGAGTCACAGAAGATCAGACAAAAAAGACCAGCAGCTGACCCAGTCATCCTCAAAGCACCAGCTCAAGAGGTAAGAGGTTCCGACAAGTCCCCTTCCCCTTTCAGCTTTGAATCAGAAGTCCAGAAGTTCAAAATATGTGTACCTCTGTTAGAACTTGTAAAGAGTGAAGTGTTTAGGAAGCCTATCCTTGAGGCCCTTGAGCTGAAAGCCACACAAACCGAGCTGAAAGCCACACAAACCTCCAATGACTATGTCAATTTGCAAGATGATAAGTCTGCAGTTGTACTTAGCCCAATGACCAAACTTGTTGATGATACTTCTCCATCATTTTATGTCTCCTTGACCATTCATGACAAAATTCTCCACAATTGCTTGCTAGACACAGGGGCCAGCCACAATCTGATGCCTAAAGCTATCATGGAAGAGTTAGGCCTTGATATCACTAGACCATATCATGATATATTCTCCTTTGATTCAAGAAAGGTAAAATGCCTAGGATTAATCAAAGACCTGGCCATTACCCTAAATCAGTTGCCCATGAAGAGCATGGTTATGGACATTGTGGTAGCAGATGTCCCTCCTAAGTTTGGTATGCTGCTATCTAGAGGATGGATTAAGAGACTGGGTGGGACATTATAGAATGATCTATCTTATGCCACTGTCCCAATCTTTGGAGGAGAAAGCAGGAGATTGTACAGAGAAGCACAGCTGGCCTACATCATCAGTGATGAGAAGAACCCTTCTAATCATCCCATTTATGCTGTGAACACTGATTTTGGAGCATGTATTCTCCAAATAGAAGAATCCCAGAAGGCCTTATTGCAATTAAAGAAACCAATAATCCAAGCCAAGGAAGAGCAAGGAAGTCAGGTTTGGGAGATGTTCTTTGATGGAGCATGTTCCAGGGAGGCTACAGGAGCAGGGGTGGTGCTGATATCCCCAAAACAAGAAAGCATACATCTGTCTTTTAAGCTAGATTTTCGAGTCACTAACAACGTATCAGAGTATGAGGCTCTGATATTGGGTCTTAACGCAGCTAAAGACAGAGGAATCAGAAGCATAAAGGTGTTTGGAGATGTTGATCTTATCATTCAGCAAGTGAACAGAACTTTTCATGGAAAGCACCCAAGGCTGAAAGAATATAGAGATGAGGTATGGAGACTCAAAGATTCTTTTGATAATTTTTGTATCTCATATATCCCTAGAGTCAGAAATCAGCTTGTTGATTTCCTTGTTGTGTCTGCTAGCATGTTTGCCCCTCCCATGCCTCCCAGACTAGTTTATGAAGTTCATATGAAATATAGACCATCCTTGCCTGATAATGTCCAACATTGGAAAGTTTTTGAAGATGATGATGAAGTAAATAGGTTTCTGCAAGTCATTGATGAATACTCTAAAATGCAAATTGACCAAGAGAATCAAGCCTTGGAAGAAAGCCCCCAATCCCAGTTTAGAAGCAGAATTGGTAAAGATAGCATTGTCCAACTGCCCAGCAATCATATACCTAAGGGTCTAGTTCCTTTAGAAAAGTTGTTTGACCAAAATGATGTGCCTTATAAGGCTGCCCAAAAAGAAGACCAATCTACAGTCTGTAAGCATAATATAGGGAATCCAAATCATCCAAAATATATAAATCTGTCTACTCATTTGTCTGCTGCCCAATGTGCTGAATACTACAATTTAATGAAGCAATTCGTTGATCTCTTCGCCTGGGAGTATAGTGACCTGAAAACATATGACAAAAAGATCATCCAGCATAAAATTCTGTTAGAGAAAGACACCATCCCTTTCAAACAGAAGCTAAGACCAATAAACCCTTTACTCCTCCCTCTAATTGAAAAAGAAATCAAGAAGTTACTGGCTGCCAAAATCATAGTCCCTCTCAGATATTCAAAGTGGGTAGCCAATTTGGTAGTGGTGAGGAAGAAAAGTGGAGAAATCAAGCTCTGTGTTGATTTCAGAAACTTGAACAAATGCTCGAAAAAAGACAACTATCCTCTACCCAAGATGGAGCATTTGTTGCAAAAGGTCTCAGGAGCCAAAGTGATGTCTTTCCTGGACGGATTTTCAAGGTATAATCAAGTTGTTGTACATCCAGCTGACCAAGAGAAGGTTGCATTCACCACTCCTTGGGGCACTTTTATGTATTCCAAGATGCCTTTTGGGCTGATGAATGCTGGAGCTACCTTTCAGAGAGCTATGGATATAGCATTTGTGGGAGAGAAGGATAAGTTTGTCCTTATCTACCTTGATGATATAATAGTATACTCCAGCAGCCATTAGGACCATCTGTAGCATTTGAAGAAAGTGTTCCTGAAGTGCAGAAGGTTTGGGATTTCAATCAATCCTAAAAAGTCATAGTTTGCTTTAAAAGAAGGCAAGTTGTTAGGACATGTTATTTCTACTGCAGGTTTCTGGATTGACCCAGAAAGAGTAAAAGCAATACAGACCTTGTGTGTCCCAAGATCAAAGAAAGACATCCAGTCCTTTCTGAGCAAAGTAAATTTTGTAAGGAGGTTCATCCCAAATTTTGCAGAACTTGTAAAACATATTACCTCCATGATGAGAAAGGGGTCAGAGGTCAAATGGACTGATGCAGCAAGAAGATCCTTTGAGTCCATTAAGAAAGCCATTATGGAAGCTCCTACTTTAAGCAGTCCAGATTACAGCAAGGAGTTCCATATATTTTCATTTGCCTCGGAAGACACCCTTGCAGCAGTTTCAATGCAAGCAGATGAAGAAGGCACAGAGCATCCAGTGGCATTTTTCAGCAAAACCTTAAGAGATGCTGAGCTGAGGTATGATATTATCAAGAAACAAGCATATGCTCTTATAAAGTCATTGAAAGCTTTCAAAATTTACATTTTGCACTCCAAGGTAATTGCATATGTACCCTATGCTTCAATAAAAGATGTCCTAACGCAGCCTGATGTTGATGGGAGAAGGGCTAAATGGATTGCAAAGCTAATTGAATTTAATATAGAATTGAAGCCCACCAAGCACGTCAGACGTCAGGATCTTGCCAGATTAATCGCTGAGGAAAATTGCAGAATGCTAGACATGGATCTTATAAGCATGATTTCAAGAGATAGCCAGACAGCAGAAGAAATAGTCGAACCAGGAAAAAATCAGTCCTTGGCAGAAAGTATAGCTTCTTGTGATTGGTATTCTACAATAGCACAATTCTTGTTGAAGCTGCAAGTTCCTCCAGGTCTTAGTTCAAGCCGAGTCATAACTGTTAAGCTCAAAGCTACTAAATATTACATTCATGAAAATCTGCTCTACTGGAGGGACCCATCTGGGTTGCTTTGAGGTGCCTGGACAAAGAAAAATCCATGGAAGTAATGCAGCAATTTCATTCTAGCATGTGTGGAGGACACCATTATTAGAAAACTACCACTCACAAGATCCTCAGAGCTGGGTACTATTGGCCCACCTTATTTTCTGATGTATTTTTATTTGTTAAATCTTGTGACAGGTGCCAAATATTTGAAGGGAAGCAGCAATTGAAGTCCCTGCCCTTAAAGCCTATACATGCTAGTGGCCGTTTTCAGCAATGGGGCTTGGATTTCATTGGAGAAATCAATCCACATTCCAGTGGCCAACACAGATGGATCCTAGTAGCTATTGATTACTTCACTAAATGGATTGAGGCCATTCCTACCAGAAAGGCTGATCATCATGTGGTCATGAAGCTTTTGACAGAAAATATCTTCACCAGATTTGGTTGTCCACATAAACTGGTCTCAGACAATGCAGCAGCCTTCAGAGCAAAATAATTGGTGGACATGTGCAATTCAATGGGCATTAAATTGGTTCATTCCACCTCATATTACCCTCAAAGCAATGGTCTAGCAGAATCTTCCAACAAGAGTCTGATAAGGATAATTAAAAAGTTGTTGGAAGATAATAAAAAGAATTGGGATTCTAAGCTCAAATATGCATTGTGGGCTGACAGAGTGACCATTAAGAAATCCACAGGGAATTCTCCATTCAAGCTGGTATATGGCACTGAGGTTGTGCTCCCAGTTCATTTAACCCTCCCTGTGGCAAAATTCCTACAAGAAGAGCATAATGAGGAAGAAGACATGGCAAAAAGAATCACTGATTTAGCAGAGGTACATCAAGTCAAAGAACAGCTGGTTGAAAGGTCTGTGGCACATCAAAAGAAGATCAAGGAAGCTTTTGATAGGAGGACAAAATCAGACAATTTTCAAGTTGGAGATCAGGTTCTGAAGTGGGATGCACTGAAAGAAAAGAAAGGCAACCATGGGAAGTTTGATGCTTTCTGGACAGGGCCTTTTATCATTTCTCAGATCCAAGGGAACAATACCTTCATACTGCAAAGTATGGAAGGGGAGACAGTTTTTGATGGCCCAGTTAATGGGCATTTTCTGAAAATATATGTTATTTAGGATCTTTTTGCCTTAAAATTGTAAATAAGTTGCTTTATCTATTTTAGTGTAGGCTTAGTTAGACTCCATGCCCAATGGAACACTAGGAAATTTTGTTGATTGGATTTCACAGGAAAGGCATTGATCTACAAGTTCTTGAGACCTCGCAGGGACGATCTCATCCCCAAAAGGAGCCAGTGTTAGCTCTGCTACATACTTTGACATTTCAAGGGTCAAATACAGGCTTGGTCGTGTTGTATATGCTCAAAGAGGACTCGCAACAGCCATCCTTTGCATTTCCCTTCACTCCTCTTACACTCTCATAAACCCTGCTACCTCTGTTTTACCTCTAAAACTCTGTATAAGCCCATGCTCCCTCAGGCCCCCAAGCGCGGAGCTTAAACCATCATATAACCATGTTCACATGACCGCGTGCCTTCACAAGATTTTTCCGCATAACATCCGATGAAAACCATGTGATCAACCCCTGGTCGTCCGATCATCTCTGCCGCAATCAGATGGCATTCACTCTCCTCGCGCTCGCAAACCTACTGCATGTTAACTCGCGATGAAAATTGGTTTTCGCCCCTTCCCTGCCGCCATGCATCACGCGTTGAATGGAATCGCACACCGTTGTACGATTACCGCCCAACCCCAAAGGTGGTGTGAGCGATACCACTTACCGCTCAAACCGTTTTTCCCCACCCGTTAAATCCCACGCGTCTCCTCCGCCCGATGACCGTTGGATCTGCCCACCTGAGATCCAACGGCTCGCAATCATCTTGCTCCTGCTTCCTCCCGATACCTCCCACTGAGAGATATCCATCATCTATCCGCTTGATCCGACGGTCGATCTCCTCCCTCCATCCTGCTCGTACATCCGCCATGCACTCCTCTCGCCCTGATCATTTCGTGCATCTGAAGGACGAAAATGAACTTCTACCTATACCTGGTGCATTTCCTCCTCAACCACCGCATTCAACAGGTTGTATACCCGAGAAGAAGAAGGACAAGGCTTGAGCAGAAACTTGCATTTAACAAGCATGGCATTTTATCTTATGCAACACTCCAGCCACCTCAGATGACAGCAGAGCACCCGAGGAGATCAAATTCATCTAATACAGCAAGCAATTGCACTCAGAAGCTCTGCCAGGTAGTTAAGGTGGTTGGTGGTCAATTATGACCCCTCCATACTTAGAATGGCCGAGCGCATTTGTATTCAAATTCTATATATACCTAGAAACAAGATGTAATCAGGGTTGATGGTTGTTGTTTTGATGTAAGGTTCAACTTCTAGATACTGTAATTGCTTTGATACTCGCAGCGTCTCATCTTCATTTTCAGCTAATACAAGCTTCTTTTGTTGTTAATTGCTCACTTTCCATTCCTATTCTGTTCTAGGTTGTGCATGTTTTGCAGTTTTCCTAAACTCTTGATGTTTAGCATTAGAGGAGCTGTCATCCTACCTCTGTGTTAAAATCTTGTATTTATCAGTGAATGTGCTATTCAGGTTTCTTTTCACCTAATGCCAGAGAGTTGTCATCCTATCTATACATTGGGGAATTAGATTTTCAAACCTATTTACTGGTTGCAGCCGGCCATCACAGGGTCCTGTGCATCTACTAGTGTGGTCAGTATTCTCCATATTCACCCAATCCTTAAACTGTGAGTAATTGGTGGTCTAAAGCCTTGTAGTCTTGGGGGTGTTCACACATGTCTGGAGTCAAGCAAAGTAGGAGTGGTTATCTGGCTTGAACAAGCATCATTCCTTCCATTCATCCATCTGCAACATTAAGTTGAATTATTAATGTCCCGAGCATCTCCGAGCTACAACCTAGGAGAGTTTCTTGGGGTGATAACAGTTCCTATTCCTGTAGGTGTAAAGTTATCTGCTGAACAGTGTCCCAAGACACAAGAAGAGGAAGAGGACATGTCTTGTGTTCCATATGCAAGTGCGGTAGCCAGATGTATGTGATGGTTTGTACTAGACTAGACATTGCACATGTAGTGGGAGTATTGAGCAGGTTTATGTGAAAACCAGGGAAGGAGCACTGGATAGCAGTGAAGCGAGTTTTCAAGTATTTGTGTGGCACTAGTGATTATGGCTTTTGCCACCAAGGAAGACCAGTATTGGACAGAGTGTTGGATATTTGTGGCTTTGTTGATGTAGATTGGGCTGGAGATTTGGATCAGAGAAGATCTACAAGTGGGTATGTGTTTAACCTATTTGGAGGTGCAATCAGTTGGATG
>APFE030202664.1:151783-172858 GCA_000404065.3 Pinus taeda
GGGCAAGAAGCATGCTCAGTGGTGTCGGGTTAGGACAGGAATTCTGGGCAGAGGCGGTGGATACTGCATGTTACCTGGTCAAAAGGTCACCTTCATCAGCGTTGGAGGATAAGACTCCACAAGAAGTATGGACTGGTAAGAAACCCTCTCTTTCACATTTGAGGGTATTTGGATGTGATGCATATGAACATGTTCCAAAGGAGAAACAAACCAAGTTGGATAGTAAATCTGAAAAGTGCATCTTTATTGGGTATAAGGATGGTTTAAAGGGTTATAAGCTTTGGAACCCAGTAACAAGGAAGGTTGTGTACAGCTGAGATGTTGTGTTCAAAGAGGTGAAAGATGTTATTAAACATGAAGTCCAACCAAAGGAACCTGAGAAGATAGAGTTTGAGCTAAAGGAGGAAGAATCAGACTCTATAGCAGAGGAGGAATCAAAAGATGAAAAGCCACAAACTCCCGCTGTGAGAAGATCAGTTCGAGAAAAAAAGCAACCAGAAGGGTATAGTCCATCTACTTTATCTTCAAATTTTGCTTTGTCTGTTACTGATGATTATCCGAGAACTATGAAGGAAGCAGTAGATTCAGAAGATGGAAAACTTTGGAAAGAGGCCATGGTTGATGAAACGGCATCTTTGCACAAAAATGAGGCTTGGGATCTAGTGGAGTTGCCGGCTGGAAGGAAGCCCATTGGTAGCAAATGGGTGTTCAAGAAGAAGACAAATGCAGAAGGAAAGGTGGAGAAATATAAATCTCGGTTGGTAGAAAAAGGTTATTCTCACGTGCCGGGAATTGATTTTGGTGATATTTTTTCTCTTGTTACCAAGGTCACTTCTATTAGATTACTTTTATCTATTGCTGCTGCTTTTGATTTTGAGGTAGAATAGATGGATGTGAAGACAACATTTCTTCATGGGGATCTGGAAGAGGAAATCTACATGAAGCAGCCTGAAGGCTTTGCGGTGAAGAGTAAGAAAGAACTGGTATGCAAGTTAAAGAAGTCTCTGTATGGGTTAAAACAGTCACCAAGGATGTGGTATCAGAAATTTGATACATTTATACGGGGACTTGGCTTAACCAGAAGCAAAGCAGATCATTGTGTGTATTTTAAATTAATTGGTGACCGTGTTATTTATCTGGTCTTGTACGTGGATGATATGTTGCTGGTTGGAAATGACAAAGAAATTATCCAGGATTTGAAGACCCAATTGTCCTCCAAATTCGACATGAAAGATCTCGGTGTTGTAAACTATTTTTTGGGCATGGAAATTAAAAGAGATCGGGCAAAGAGGAAGCTCTGGTTAAACCAGAGGAAATATGTCAAGACAATACTGCAGAGGTTTAATATGCAGGATAGTAAACCGATGAAGGTCCCTATTCCTGTAGGTGGTGAGGTTATCTGTTGAACAGTGTCCCAAGACACAAGAAGAGGAAGAGGACATGTCCCATGTTCCATATGCAAGTGCCGTCGGTAGCCTGATGTATGCAATTGTATGTACTAAACCAGACATTGCACATGCAGTGGGAGTATTGAGCAGGTCTATGTCAAAACCAAGGAAGGAGCATTGGACAGCAATGAAGCGGGTTTTCAGGTATTTGCGTGGCACTAGTGATTATGGTTTGTGCTACCAAGGAAGATCAGGATTGGATGGAATGTTGGATATTTGTGGCTTTGTTGATGCAGACTGGGGTGGAGATCTGGATCAGAGAAGATCTACAAGTGGGTATGTGTTTAACCTATTTGGAGGTGCAGTAAGTTGGATGAGTAAGAAACAATCTGTAGTGGCACTATCAACTACAGAGGCATAATACATGGCAGCTACTCATGCAAGCAAGGAAGCAGTTTGGTTGCAGAGATTGTGTTCAATTATGGGGTTAGTACAGGAAGCTATAAGGATAGACTATGATAGCCAAAGTGAAATTTTCTTGGCAAAGAACCCTGCATATCATTCAAAGGCAAAGCACATTGATGTTCAGTATCACTTTGTGAGGGATATGATATAAGACAAAAAGGTGTTGCTAGTAAAGATGGACACTTTGAAGAATACTGCAGATGCATTGAAAAAATCTGTGACCTCTGAGAAGTTCTCTTGGTGTAGAGAAACAATGGGCATTGCAGGGCTGGATAAATGACTAAGCTCTCTTGTGGCCCCCTGTGGAAAGAAAACAACAAGTAGGAGAATGTTGGGTTGTGTTGTATTCTTTCCACGACTAGCACATGTAGTTAACCGAGGGTTAGAGCGGGGGGGGGGAGGTCACAGGGGGTTTGAGGTGTACCCATAACCCGACTTTATGGGGTCCGAGGCAGCGCCCTAAAAAAATTTGGTTTTGGACCCTATGTTAGATTGGGCGGACCCACCCATGGTTTTGTGCATGATTTTCGCACATGTTTTTGGATGTGATGGTTTTCAGTCCATGGTTTTGGATATGATGGTTTTCGGTCCATGGTATTGGATGCTTCGGCATGTATAAATGTGTATTATAACATTGAAAGGAACATAATGAACAATCAAGCTAGTAGTCCCGGTTTTGGGATCCAGGGGAAAATCTATGTGTATATGTGTTTTATGTGTTATGCTCTCGCATTGTTTATTTTCTGTGTTTTAGAATTCGTATGCAGGTAATTTCTGTACGGGGTTAAAATCTACAACATAAAGCCAAGTGTGTCACCTTGGGGTGCACCAGTATTGTTTATGAAGAAGAAGAATGGTATTCTCAAATTATGCATTGATTACAGGTAGCTAAATAAAGTGACTATTAAGAACAGATATCCATTGTCGTGGATTGATGACTTGTTTGATCAGTTGAAGGAAGCAGCAGTGTTCTCAAAGATTGACTTGAGATCAGGATATCATCAGGTGCATATCTAAGAATAATATATTTACAAGACCACATTCCATACCAGGTATGGGAATTATGAGTTCATAGTGGTTCCTTTTGGTCTTACTAATTCTCAAACCAATTTTATATGCTTGATGAACAATGTGGTGTGTCCTTGTTTGGACAAGTTTGTGATAGTATTCATTGATGACATATTGATATATTCTAAGAATTAGGAAGAGAATTCAAAGCACTTGGCAACAATATTGAGGTTGTTGAGAGAGCATCAATTGTATGACAAGCTTAGCAAGTGTGATTTCTTTCAGACTGAAGTTCATTAATTGGGGCATGTTGATTTTAAGGAAGGTATAGCAGTGGACCCGAAAGATTTTAGAGTTATCATGGAGTGGCCAACTCCTAGGAATGTGGATGAGATCAGATCATTCATGGGATTAGTAGGTTATTATGGGAGTTTCATTAGGAACTTCTTATGGATTACCTATCCTATTACATCTTTGTAGAGAAAGCGAAAGAAGATTGAATGGACAGGGTGTGTAGCTAGTTTTGAGTAGTTGAAGCATTTGCTTACAAATGCTCTAGTCTTGAAGATTGTAGATCCAGAATAAGATTTTGTGGTATGTATAGATGCTTGTAAGAGAGGACTTGGAGGAGTCTTGATGCAAGAAGGATAGGTGGTATGCTATGAGTCAAGGAAGTTGAATGAGCACAAGCAGATATGTGGCTCATAATCTTGAGTTGGTAACTATCATTCATGTCTTGAAGATGTGGAGGCACTTTCATCTTGGCAGGATCTTTATTATGATGAGTGATCATAATGGATTGAGGTACTTATTTGATCCAGGTGGATATTGGTGGCCACCCACCTATTCCACCTAGACCTCCAATCGGTATCAATTGTTTCCTTGTTTATTTCAACATTTACAATTTTTAGCAGCTTTCAGGTCTTGAACTTCAGGAGCGGTTTTGACCCCCTAAACAGTGTTTTTTTGAGGTCCACTATAGCCTTGTGCCCATGCCACGAGCCTATGGAAAAACCTATAGTACTCGGAGAGACCTTTCCAACAAGGTATCGTACACACCAAACAGAGATAATATGACCAAGTTATGGCCCCGGGAAGTTGGCTGCCCAACTAACCCCAACGGGACCCACAAACTCTTGGCGTTACATCTCCTGGGGTTAGGGTTTTGGTTTTTTAGGGTTTTCTCATGTTTTTCAATGATAAATAGGCCCTTGAGCCTCATTGTAACACAGTTTAGAGGCATGTAGCCACCACATCTCTTCTCAAAGATAAGTTACCATCGCCGAGCTAGTCTTATTTCCATTCTGTTTGTAAGCATATTTCAGTATTTGATATTAACGAAATGGTGTTATTTCGCCACACTCTTTAAGGTACAAGTTAAATTTGGCATTCCCATATTTGAGGTTCAAATAGATGCGGACATCGTAGATAAATGGTCAAATTTGCTAGAAGTATATTTTTTTCATCATGTTTTTTCCAGCGGGGAAAATATTACTTTACTCTTCTCAAAGCTACCCCCCACATCAAGGACTAGTGCGAAACCTACTACAAGAAAAAGGATGAAAGTACACCCTCACTATTTTAGTCCACACCCACTTGGGATTCATTCTGGGATGCCATCAAGGAGAATTACTACCCTGTTAGGAGCTATGAGGATAAATACACAAATTGGACCACACTATGACAAGGAAGGGACAAAGACATGTCAAAGTTTACCAATGTTTTTCATACCCTTCACACAAAGTTGGGTATCAAAGATTCTAAGAAACATTTGGTACTCAAATACTGTGACTGCTTACACAGGTACATCCAAGATGAGATGGAGTTCCTAGACATCTCCTCACTTGGCATGGCATACCGATATGCTGTCAAGATTGAGCATAAACTTAAACGGAAAAAAGTGAGACTTTGGATTTATGAATTTGAAGCACGGGAAAGGTGCCCCCAAACTGCAAAGCAAAGGGAAAAGCCAAGGCGAGGTGACCTAAGATAAATCGTTGAATCTGCAAGCAAATAACAACACCATGAAGACAAAGAAGGACACGAGAAAGTGGTGTGAGTTCCATAAGAGCTCCACTCACAACACAAGTGAGTGTTGGGCCAAGCTGTCACTGGCGGCCGAAATGAAGGATTCTGAGTTTGATGCATATTTTGACTCTAATTCAGAACTCGATAAGGGGAATGACAAAGGGAAGAAAATCATTGATGTGGAGCCCAGTGCCACTGTGGCCACCACCAAGATCTAGAAGATTGAGCCTGAAGATCTAGAAGAGGGGGGCCACCTATTCCACTCACATATGTGGATGAAAGGTTCTCCGCTGTAGTTCATTATCAACAACGGGAGCCAAAAGAACCTCATTTCAGTAGAGGTCGTGAAGTGGTTGGGCCTACTGACTACAACACATCTGCAGCTATACACCATTGGTTGGCTTCACCAAGGATGAGATCTCTGCATTAGCCAGCAGTTCCACCTTCCCTACAGCATCAAGCCCTTCACGAATTAGGTATTGTGTGATGTTTCTCCTATTGAAGTTTGTGATGTATTATTAGGACAACCATACTTATGGAAGCGACATGTTGTATATGAGTCTAGACCTCGCTCTGTTATTATTTCTTTGAGTACTAAGTTATATAGGATACCGAAGGTAGTCCCACCTACTGCCATCTCTTTGATCTCTACTATGCAATGTAGTAAGGTCATCTCCCAGAATAGGAAATTCGTTTTCTTTCTGATTCACTCTCAAAGTAAGGGGAAGTCGTAGCCATGTCCATGGCCCCCGGGAAGGGTTCCTCCAAGCAGCAGAAGTAGGTGGATGCGGTTGTGGAAGAATACAGGGACATATTCTCCTCACCCACAGGGGTACCCTTGCATTGTCATGTCAAGCATTCAATCGATCTAACTCCCGGATCACCTCTTCCCAACGGGCTGATATATCACCGCTCCATTTTGGAAAATGAAGATATCAAGTGACAAATCCAGGAGTTGCTACAAAAAGGGCACATCTGACCATGTTCCTCACCTTGTGGGAGCCCAATTGTACTAGTACAGAACAAGGATGGAACTTGGAGGATCTGCATTGATTATCGGGCATTAAACAAAATCATTGTCATGAACAAGTATCTAATCCCACAAATTTATGACCTGTTGGACCAACTCAAGGGGGCCAAGTATTTCAACAAGATCGATCTGAAGTTTGGTTATCAACAGGTTCCAATAGAGCCCACGGATGTATGGAAGACTGCATTTAAATCCAAGGAAGGCCTTTTTGAATGGTTGGTTATGCCCTTTGGGTTGACAAATTCCCTCACTACTTTTATGAGTGTTAGGACCTAAATATACCTCAGGCTGAAGGAAGACAAGTCTAGGGTAACATCAAACCACGCTTAACCTGGTAGTTAGCCCTACCACGCTTAGTTCTCCTTAACTTAGCTTTTAGCATGTTTATCCTTGTCTTGCAAATTTTATTCCGAGCTAAGTAATGATAAGCCATATGGCACAACGTTTTCTTTTCCTTGTTAGCTTTCTCAAGCATCTTCTCAAGGTGAATGTTCACCCTTTCCAACCATGACTCTCGGTCAACCTAAATTTCTTGCTCAAGGGATGTCATTTTGATTTTCTTTCTCTTTGCTTCTTGCCTATTTTCTCTAATTGTTTGAAGCTCCATAATAGCTTGCTTGTCTTCCAGTTGCTTATTTTCCTGCTCAAGATAGTTGATGATCCATTTGGCCCTCTCAAGGTCAAGTGATAAGGCTTGGATTTCAGCCTCCTTTTCTTTGATAATCATATCCTTGAGGCTTGAGCTTTGAGAGCCCAAATCAATGTCATCCTCCTCAATCAACACAAAATCCTTGTCTTGCCCTTCAGTAGGGCCCTCTTCATGCATATGTTTCTTTCCTTTGTCTCTGTCATGTACCTGTTTAGCTAGAGAAGAAGGCAAAGCCCCTTTCATCCCCGGTGAAGATAGCATTTTCCTGTGGTCCGGTGAAGAGAACGAGACCCCTTTCACCCCCAGTGGAGATAGTACTCATTTGGCAGCTGCAAAAAGCATCCTAGTGCCTCTTTCATAAGTAATAAACGCAGGAATATGAGCCTCTTCTATTTTTCTTTCAGGCTCTTTTTGTAGCCCGAAAGGTTCACCTTCCTCTTGAGGATCTGCAAATATTTGAGACCCCTTGAAGCATTCATGGGCAATGAAATTTTCCCATGACACTCCCAACTGAGTGAGCTGATGTAAAACAATAATTTTGATGACAGCAAAATGATAAATACTATTGAGCTGCTATGGATATGGTTTTCTTTCTGCAATCACAGTCATCCTCTCTATGTTTTTACATATGAAATAAGGAATACTCATCATTCTGACCCTGGTGAAGTGCACAAGTAATCTGATATGGTAGGCATAAAGTCTGGAGAACCTACCCTCACATGTGAAGTATTTGATGATAAGTTTCATGAGTGGAACATACCGGTCCTCCAAGAATTTGAAACGAAACACCCTGCTAAGTTTACCATGATATTTGGCCTTGATATATGGTTCAAAATGTTGTTCACTGATATTCTGCCTTTTGTTCCACTTTTCCCATACATCTGGCATTCTTGTAGCTTCTGCAATGATAGCTGGTGAAAGAGTGAAATTGATCCCAGCAAGGTGCACCACATTGTTTTCCATGTTTATGACAAATTGCCTTGCTAACTCATGGTGGTATTTGACCCTCTCAACCATCTCACAAAATTCAAAACAGGACTGATATCTGAAACATGTGGTGGCAAGAGGGAAAGTAAGGAGTTCAGTCATGCTAATAGGTTCCTCCCTAATAATTTTTCCACCCTTGTGAGGTCTCCTAGGCTGTACATTTCTTTCCCTTGAGCTATCACTAAGTGTTTCTTCTTCAAAACTGGATTCATTGCTTCTTGCCATGATGTTTGACTTAGGGATGTGATGTGAGGATGATATGGTGAAAAATGATAATGGGTGGGGACAAGGAGATGAGTATGAAGAGATTTTGCAAATATGGAATGGAGTAGGGAAATGAAGGGACAGGTTTAGGAAATTAGGGTTTTGACTTAAGAGGGACTTAGGGTTTGATGAAGGGAGTGATATTTCTTAGGGGAATGGGAAAGGGAAAATGGAATTAATGGTTTGATTTAGGGCAATGAAGTGTGGAAAAGGGGGAAAAGATGTTGGTTTTGTTATGGAGTGAAAGTTTTGCAATGAGATGAAAATATATGAAGACAAGCTAGGGTTTGATTTTCGAGATGCAAAACTCATGAAGAAAACACAAAGAAGACAAAATTTAGCTCAAGATCAATGAAAACTTACTTGAATGAGTGAAATTCATCGTTTGGGAGAGTTTAGGGTGAATTGGAGTGATTTTGGCACCTTCCTGGCTAATGCGCAGTGCCTTCCTGATGCGCAGCACCTTTGTATTTTTACACTGGCTGATGCACAGAGCCAGTCTGATGCGCAATGTCAACCCTTTGATGCACAGCAACAGGTAGATTTGCTACAAAAAACAGGGTTTTCTCCTTCTTTTGCTCAATTTTCCTCCAAATCGTGATTTTGACTCTTCAAAGATGTTTTGCACAATGAAATGGATGGCTAACATGAATTCACATTATAAATGGATGCACTTTAATTTTTCCTCATTGCAAACCCACTTTTATAAAGTCTTAGTCACTTTTCTTCAAAAACTCTATTTTTCATTTGAGATTTGACTTTTGCCTGACCATTTGATGGACTGATGCATTTGGTGCTTGTGTTTTGTAGTGGCTGGAGTTGGCAAGGTGACCAAGAGCAGCTGTTGAACTTATTACATATAGAAACACTTAAATTACATCAAATTTGTACATGAAATGGAAAAACTCTGTTTTCACCTCAAAACATAGTTTTGAGGTAAAACAAATTTATTGAGCATATTAACTGATAAATTCATGATTCTATGAACTTATTAATCCTCCTCATGTGCCTGCTGACCTTTTATTCATTTTTGGATGACCAAAATGACAAACCCTAGACCTAGTGAGACTAAAACCCTAAAATTGATTTTTGTAAATAAAATGAAACAAGATGACGGTAAATGACCTGAAAAGTATGAGCAAAGGTCAGCAAGATATATGTCATGAGGAAAAAAATCTGAATTGAACCCTACCATCAGTTGATTCATGACCTAATGGAATGTAGCTGATCGGATGAGACACTTAATATGCATGCAAAAGAGAAATTTGATCATTGTTGGAGGTATGAAGATGTCGATGCTAACAATGAGGATAATGGATGACATCTTGTGGCCCTTCACCAACTTGTTCATTGTGGTTTATCTAGACAACATCCTCATCTTCAATAAGAGTTAGGAAGAACACTTTCAACACATTCGGCAGGTCCTTCAAACCCTTCGACAACGCAAACTGTGTGCCAACTTGGAGAAATCCACCTTTGGCATGAGCCAAGTCAAATACTTGGGGTACATCATAGATGATCATGGTGTGCATGTGGACTTGACCAAGATCCAAGTCATTCGGGAATGGTTAGCCCCGACCACTCTAACAGAGCTTCACAGCTTTTTAGGCCTTGCAAATTTTTATCGGAGGTTCGTGTTGGGATTCTCCCATATCACTTGGCCTTTGAGTCAGATTACTGAGGACGGAGCAAAAGAAAATTTTTCTTAGTTTGAGTCCCAACAGAAGGCGTTCATTGAGTTAAAGAGCCGCCTCTGATCTGCACCGGTACTCACACTGCCAGACTCACAGCAGCCATTTGAAATTGAGACAGATGCCTCAGACTATGTTATTGGTGTAGTCCTCACCTAGCACAGGCATCCAGTGACCTATCATAAGGAGACACTTTTTGATACAATTCAGAAGTATCCCACCTATGATAAAGAAATGTGTTCCACCGTGCAGGCTTGCTAACAGTGGGAGCACTATATTCTGGGGAAGGAGACGGCCATCCACACCAATCACTGACCTATTTAGTTTATACAGACGCGGGGGAAGTTGCAGAATGATTTCCATCATAATTGGTCTACATATCTGCAACAATTCCACTTGAACATTAAATACAAAAAGGGAAGCACCAATCATGTTGTAGACTGCCTGAGATGGCCCCCAGTTGCAGCACTAACTACTGTTCTCAACTCTTGTGGTCACGAGACCTATGGATGGCCACAACTATACAAAAATGATCCAAAGTTCACCTCCACATGCCAAATTCTAGTAGATGGGAAGCAAGTTCCTGATTTCCACCTTTAGGATGCAATATTATGCTACCTAGGCCACCTTTGTGTTCCTTCAAGTGAGCTTGCCAAACTGATTTGGGAGGTGCACTACAGTCGGATCAAAAAACACTTTAGGGTGGAGGAAATTGTGGTTGTACTACAAAAGCACTTCTATTGGCCCAAACTTCAACTAGATGTTGGGAAATATATCAGATCCTGCACTGCTTCCGCCATTGCCAAGCCATCCATCGAGAAGCAGGCTTGTACACTCCTTTTCCTACTCCCATCCAGCCGTGGGAATCCATCTCCATTGACTCTATGTCTAGAATCCCTTCTACCGAACATGGTAATGACTATGTATTTATGGTCATTGATGGATTTTCTAAGATGGCTATATTAGCAGCTTGCAAGAAGAGTATCACAGCAAAGGACAGTGCCAAACTCTTCTTTGAACGAGTAAGGGTATATTTTGGGATCCCACATGCCATTATATAAGATCAGGATAGCAAGTTCCTGAGCACATTTTGGTCAAGCCTCTGGACACTATTGGACACCAAGCTCACCAAGTCGATTGCCTTCCATCCCCAGACTGATGGCCACACGGAGGTCGTTAACACAATGATAGTGCACAAACTTCACATGAACAACTCTAAGCATCCTCAAACCTGGGATGAGAATCTTCCATATGTGCAGCGCAGTTATAATAGAGATCTCCATAGCTCGACTGGTCACAGTCCCTTTCAAGTGGGTCTAAGATTTCAACCATTGTGTCCGACTGATGTTGCCATGCCTTAGGTGACTACATAGACATATTCTACACATGTTGGTGGGCTCTAGTATCGCAGCAATAATGTTGCAACTCCTGGGACTCCCTTCTTTACTTTTATCAACCCGGTAGTTCGTAACAAACTTGGAAGCGACGGTGCTATATGCACAAGTACTAGCTCTTGTTGCAGCTGTCACCTAGTCAGCTGGCACAAATCCGCTAGGGGCTCAAGCCAACTTCTATGAGCTTTGAGAAGAAGCTTGTTAACTGATGGATGGAAGCTAACTCAAAGGAAGCTAATCCGCTTGCGAAAAGAAACTGAAGCGCTGAAAGAAAGCGCAAACCCTAGCAAACCCTAATCTGACCAGCTAGTCTCACTGATGCAAAAAAGAGGATGCAAGCTACTGAAAGAGATGCCATTACTTCTAGGAAGGTAAAATGCATGTGTCTAGACTACCTCTATCCGAAGAAAACATCTTTTTGTATTTTTGAATAAGTTATCAGAATTATCATGCATAGGCTTTCACTGTTCTTGACTGTGCATAGGTGGATCGGCGAGAAGAAATGCTTGGAAGAGGTCGAGAAGGTTCAGAGAGGGCCTAAGGGGTCCCTAACACCCTTCCAGAGAGTTTCACAGAGTTTGGCTATCAAGAAACCTCATTTGTGAGCTTCTACAGGAAGTCTGCAGGGGTTCTATAGGATGTTCAGGAATTTCTACATGATGTTCAGAAATTTCTACAGGATGTTCAAAATGGGATTTTGGAGGATGGATGAGTGAGGAAAGATGAAGGAGTGGGTATGGAGGCAGGGTAGGGGTTTGAAGTGGTCCAGAGACTGGTGGATGGAGTTGAGAGAAGGTGTAGATGGCTGAATTTGTTCAAAGAGGGCTGAAACAATGTTTGCACAAAAAGGTAGGGTTATGTGGGCAAAATGACAAACGTGAGGCAAGAAACCCAGTTAGGGGATGGAACAGATGGGTCTGACAAAGTTTGGGTGGATGAAGAAGTGGTAGAGGTGCTCTGCAATGTATATTTCCAACTGAACCAATAAAGACTTGCAAGTAATCAAAGACCTAGTTATGCCAACCTAATCTGATCTAGCTAACAGTAAAGCGAATGAACAGAAGCTTTATTTGCAAGGAAACCATGTATATTAACTATGCAACGAAGCATTCAAAGATCTGAACATGTAACCAACTTCTGCAAACGAAAATCGTACACTAGTGATTGCATGGCAAAGCAAAAATAGTGTTTTTGTTTGGGACAGCAAGGTTACTTTGATCCCATCCCCTGATCTTATGAGGGAGAGGTGAAACCAAAGGTACTCGTTGGCCTTTTTCTGAAGCTTTTTCCCTGTTGATATCCTACCAACTTAATCTAAACATCAAAAGCCTTTCTAACCATCAATAGTGACCTAATTAATCAGCGCAATTTAATCTTCCTAACAGAAATAATGTTGCAAATGCATAAAGGAGAAACAACGATGCATAAAGGAGAAATAACAATACATAAAGGAGGAATAACAATACATAAAGAAGGCCTTGGCTCTCAGGTTGGGCCCAACCCTAAGAGCTACGGCTCCTATAAAGAACTCAGAGCTGATACAAAATAGGACTGCTTGTCATTATCAAAAAATAGTCATCACCCGAAAGTTATGCCATAATGGCTACAAGAAAACGAGCTGAAAGTGACAGCACTATAGTGCAAAAAATGCAATAGTTTCAAAAGTAAACTACGAAGGTTGGGGCCTTCTTATTTATACATCACCAGGGGCCTAGCAGGCCTCCTAAATTCAAGGGACTCGGCTGTCCCAACTGCTAGTAGACAGTCCCTCTTCCCAAATCTGCTTGGCTGCCTTATGATCTGTTTTGGTGGCCTGTGAGCTCGGAGTTGAGGATGGAGATCCTAAGGAAGGGCCATTTAATGTCACAGACAACCCCCCTACGAATCCTCACCTTAAGCTTGGCTATCACCTAGCCCATGATTGCTCGGTTTTGCTCCAACATTTGTCCAAAAATCCTGAAATAACCATGTATTAGCCTTCTTGGTAGAGTGACCACCCTTATTCATTCAAATGACATAAACATACTAAAAAAAATGCATAATCTATGAAAAATGGAGGATTGAACAAGGATTGAACAAGCACAATTAGGCAAAATGAGCCCAATATGTTACCCAATTCCGGGCTCATCACTTTACAAACTAGTTTCTTGATTTCTGAAAAAGCTGCTTCACATGCATCAGTCCACACAAATTATGCATCTCTAGGCAATAATTGGAAAAGTGGAAATGCTAATTTAGCAAAAAAAATCTATAAGGCATCGATAATAGCAAGCATAACCAATAAAGCTATGTACCACCGTTGGTGTCTCTGGTGTATGAAAATTTAAGATTACCTCAACCTTGGCAAGATCAACCTGTATTCAATAGAGACCAAATGGAAGGACTTGATATGCAAAAGTTCCCCATGGGTAAGTAAAATTAGTTTTATCCTAATCATCACGAGTTATATGGATCTAGTTATATCCACTAAATCTGTCTAGAAAGGAGAAGAACCTCTTCCTAACTAATGTTTCGAGGACTTGGTTAATAAAAGGTGATGGGAAGTGGTCTTTTTGAGTTATTTTATTCAATTCCCTGTAATCAACACATATTTTCCACTTGCCATTTTTCTTTGGAAAAATGATTAATGGGGATATCCACTAAGTATCTGAGATTAGATAAATAAACCCAACATCCAATAGCTTCTACAGTTCTTCATTGACAATGTTCCTCAAAGGAGGGTTCATCCTTCTTTGTGGTTGTTAAGTAGGTCAACATTTTTCTCTTATTAAGGAATTCAGACTTTTGTGATCCATAATCTTGTTTATGAGAATAATTTTGGCAAAATCACATAAGAAATCATTTGTCGACGCGTTTCGAACCAACCAGTATGGTTCATCGTCAGGACAAGTTGAAGATCCAATCTAAGCGATGAGTTAAATAGGGACAACAGACCATTCCAACAGCTAAATTGATTGAGTAATGGTTAACAAGACCTCTAACGGCTAGGTTTGACCAGGCCCCAGGGGGAGGGACCTAAATTTATTTAATTATTATTGATATTGTTAAATTAATATAATATTCATTTATTATTTATTAATGTTAATATTATTATTACTATTTAATATTATCAATTTAGTTATTTATTTACCCTTATATAATATTAATATTATTAATAAATATTATTTATTTAAATATTTAGAATATAATGGTAAATATCCCTATTATATACCTATTATTTTTAATTCTAGAACTTAATTAAATTCCTATTTTATTTTATATTTATTATTTATCTATTTATTAATATTCTAAAGTCTTATTAATATATATTCCTTAATAATATATATTTACCCTAAAAATCATATTTAACCAATATATTATTAATAATTATTAATATGTACATTATATTAATATTAATATTAATGAGAATTTATTTATCTAAATTTACTAGTATAAAATTGTCAAATATTATCATATTATTTATTTTTTTTAATCTAGAACTTTAATTAAAACTAAGAAACTATATTATATTATTTATATATTTATGTATTAATATAATATTATTAATATTAATATTACCCATTAGATAAACTAATCCCAACTTATAAACTCCTATTCATATTGTTAATTATCATCCATTTACTCTTTTGGCCTTATATACTCACTCAAATCTGAGTATTTTAAGACTAAATTTAATCGCGGGCTATTATCTATAAGGATGACGCTATAAATTTATCATAAATTTATATTATTTATTAATGTTAATATTATTATTACTCAGGTCCTTTCGTTGGTGGTGAGGTCCTTGCGTTTATTAGCGGCGATGGTTCAGGTTCGTCTCCGCGTTTAAACTCTGGCATGAGCGGAATAGGTAAGTTTATTAACCCATCTGTTTCTTACACAGGTGAATGTTCCGATTTTAGCAGCTTCTATAATAATACAAATGACGGTATTCATAATAATTGTAAGAATTATAAAAGTTCTTTAGATCATAATATGACAGATATTAACGATATTAATAATATTAAGGATAGGGTCCTTGACTGCGTTAATGTTAATAATTCCATAAATTACATCGATAGGAAAGTGAATGACAATAATATTAAGGATGGTTACTATAGTAATATAGTACCTAAGAGTAATGATACTAATCTGGGTAGAGATGGCTATAATAATAATACAAATGACAATATCTATAATAACAAGGGAGCCACTGCCGTTGCGGTAGTCCCTGCCGGGGTTTGCCACAACAAACAGTAAGCAACACGTGACCTTCATGCTGGTGAGACATCGCATGAGGCGGACGTGTGCCGCGAGTTCGATGCGAAAGCATTTTGTGCATCTGACCCAGCGAGAGTTGGTTCAGTTCTCCCATAGCATTAATCCAGCGATCCAGGTTGAATTGAGTGGCCAAGTTTGATCAACAGAATGAATGAATTCCCCCATCTCTTAACAACACCCTAAAGCAATCCCTTAGAGCGCATTTGAAAATATCAAGAAATTAGCAGATTTCACAAATTGAGGTAATATCTTCAACGACTACTCCATTTCGAAGATTTTTGCTTTTGGGCTTCCATTTCAGCCTGCAGCAGCAAAGTTGGAAAAGTTTTATGTAGTAATTGAAATGTTTAGATTAGAGTATTGTTTATGTAAACATTTTATGTTAATAAAAGTATTATAAGTTTTACAGGTTTTTAATATATGATTTTTTAAATAGCATGAGAAGAAAAGACAAAGTGTATATTTGTAAAATATAATATAAAAGAATTAGTAATTCAAGTTTATTAATATATGATTTTTTAAATAGCATGAGAAGAAAAGGCAAAGTGTATATTTGTAAAAATATAATATAAAATAATTAAGTAATTCAAGTTTATTAATTAACGAATCGATATTAACTAGAATTTGTGATATGACTAGGATGGGTTCAATTCAATATTATATCGAGACTTCAAATTTTTTTGCGGTTTTAAATATACTACATCCTTAACCATTAAACCAACGTATAATTATTTTAACGCATAAATTAATTAACTAATTACTGGTTAGCACTAGATAGTTGTGACAAATTAAGATTATTAGCCTTAAAGAGAAAATATTGAATGTCTACAATAAACAATAAACTATATAAATGATAATAGTTTAAAAAATGGAAATATTTATTATTCTAAATTAAAAAACAATTTGTTCTGATATCGTGAAGAAATTATTTCTACTACTCCTAAAAGATTTATAATCTCACTAAACTAACTAAAAACAATCATATAACCATGTAACTAGGGTATTCGCCGGAATTTTATTTTGTAATAATAAGGTTTTGGCCATAATTTTATTTTGTAATAAAAAAGGAAAGCAACTTAGACATTTGTCCCTTCAGGGAAAAAGAATAGAAATCCAAATACACGAGTATATACCGCAAAAAGCAAAATAGACCTTATAGCAATTATTGCTTAAATCTTATATAGAAAATAAATCTGTAAAGAATAAACAAGCATAGGAACAGTCTACTGATTTAACATGGAAATGAGCAAATTTAAACGTTGTGTTCGAGATACAATAGGAACAGTCTACTGATTTAACATGGAAATGAGCAAATTTAAACGTTGTGTTCGAGATAACTAGGTAACCGTGAGGTCAAAGAAGCATAAGATTGCAAAACCTCTGAATAACAGTTAGTCTAAAATCATGAAATTAAACTTTAAAGCTCTTGACATTGTTTATATACAGAAGTCGCAAATTAACGATGTCATCCGAAGTCATACAATAAAGCAAAGCAACAGTTCGATCCATAAAATTGAGGGTTTTGCCACTAAAGGTCGACCTCACAGAGCTTAACAACTTTGGGTAGTTCCGCAAGAATTCTTGGCATAGCTCCAGATAAAAAAACCCATAACCTTTACAAACTAAAATATTAAAATCTTGAAAGTATGGACATAAACCAATGCCCGTAACAGTTTAATACAACTAGAGGTTATTATTATTTAATAACATAAAGAAACAAACTTAAATGGTTACAACCGGAGCTATCAAATCGACTGAAGATTTCAAGAAATGGCAAGTTTTTCTTCTAGACTAAACCTTAGGTGAAAATTCACGGCTTGGACGATGCGTTTTACCCTGAAATCACTCTTGACTGAAGTCCACCAATTTCAGAACCCTATAACCAGTCCAGGTAGGGGAAGGAGAAGAAACCTTCCAGTAAATAGCTCGGCAAGGAAAAACACGCAACATTAGAACTAGATAATGGAGATATGAACCTGTAAATGCAACCGAATACATACTCCATACCTTCAAAAGAACCGTGGTTTAGAGGCCATCTCTAGGGTAGGAAGACGAACATGGAGACAAACAAACCTGTAAAATGAGCAACCTCTTAACTTAGGCACAGTAATTTCGCAAAACCGTAACGGAGTAAACCCTTAACACGAAGAAGTTAAAGGGTAGTAGCATGGCCTAGAGCTACCTGTGTAAAGGATTCAGACATTCTGGTCTGGAACGAGTTTACCTTTTTGGAAAAGAGAAATGCCAAAGACACCATGTGGCTGAGCAACATATATCGCCAAGTTTTCATTTCCACTGTCCAATCTGAAGCTTGCAGGTTCATAGTAGATGGGAGCACTTTCGAAGGCTAGGGTAGCTAACTGAATTACATTTTGAAGACTACAGATTCATGTATGCCAAGTCTAGGGCAGCCAACCACCAAGTTAGGTATGAGCTGTCCAAAACTCAATGTTGCAAAATGCTAAGTTACAAAATATTCAGTTCGGTATAACATAAGAATGTAAACCCTCTTCCTATAATTCTTTAACTTGTCGTAAGGCTGCAACCACCTGTGAAGCCAAGGATATCAGTGTTGAGAAGCTTCTGCCAGACTCCCGAACCCCAGTGGAAGCATACCTGACAAGGGAATGGTATGAGGTGAAAACCCTAATCAATGATAGTGAACCGTAAATAAAAAATGGGTGCATTCATCTTACCTACGGCAAGGGGTCCGGTTATCTGGCACTGGGTATTGAAGAGTACACCTTCTGCTATTTGGAGAGCGCAACCTGAGAGAAGAATTTCAATTCATGAATTAAACCTAATAAAATACCAGGAAACCCGGTCATGGAGTGAATTATCTATCACCGGGAAGGTAGAATTGGAACTTCTGCTAAAAGTCTTCAACCAGCCCGCGATTTGCATTAAATATTGATACTTTAGTAAATATCAGGATCCCAACATGTCCATAGGACTCACCTACCCTAGCTATTAATTGACAGTAAACCAATAATTGGACACAGCGGTGGGTGATGGTCTTGAAGCTATAAACATTATATTTGCAGCCACCGGCAAACTTCTTATCAACCTCTGCAGTTCAATAATTCTGAGCGAATATGGTCTCCAAGGAAGCAGATA
This sequence comes from Pinus taeda, assembly GCA_000404065.3. Classification (NCBI taxonomy): domain Eukaryota; kingdom Viridiplantae; phylum Streptophyta; class Pinopsida; order Pinales; family Pinaceae; genus Pinus; species Pinus taeda. Next base: position 170,065 of record APFE030202664.1, read on the forward strand.
TGACAACTGTTGAAGTGGAGAATGGCGATAGAATCTTGAACAGAGAGCGGGATGATTCGTTCTATGCAGACTCCAGTAGAGATTTCAAGAAGAACCATGGTGTCCATGTCAGTATAAATCATCTTCATGCTTTTGAACTATCTCAATATTTATTTCTCTTGGGTTAGAGTGGGCTTTTCCAAACCCTCATTTCCTGTGAAAGTTAAGTATAGTGAAAATTAAATATAGTAAGTTATAAATTTATATAGAGATTCACGTCTATTCATTGTGATTGGCACTTAATCTTTTCCATTACTATTGACAATGAATCTTCTCTATTGCTACTGACACTGAATCTCCTTCATTACTGCACTGAATCTCCTTCATTACTGCATAATAGAGATCTTCTATGTACTTTTAAATAATAATTTTTTCTTTCAAAATCTTCAAAAAAATTCTTTTGCATCTCCCAAATTTGTAAAGACTATGGTAAGGTCTGCTGAGATTACAATATGAAATATGTTTAATGAACCAGAGTTGTATTGTTCTCTTTTGCATCTGCCAAATCTGTGTATATTATAGAAAGATCCGTTGGGGTTACAATATAATATATCTTTAGTGAATAACAGTTCTACCGTTATTCAGCTTGGCACGTTGTATCACTATTTATGTGGTTGTGAACTTGTATTTTTTCTTCAGAAACTGTGTATAATTGAAACCATCATTTCTATACACAGTTGTTTTGTAAAAAAAAACTGAAAAACACTTTGAAAACAGATATTTTAACTATGAAAATCTGTGAATATGGTGGTATGACAATAGATAAGTTGTCTTTCAGAAAATCATTAGAGATAGTAGAATAGTATTCTTTTATGTGACAAAATGGTATGAATTTCCAGCTGATAACTATTGTAGATTAAATTCTAAGAGCTCAATAATAAAAAACTAAATTAAGTAAATCTAGTAAATCTACCACACATAGCATTGATATATACATCTTTTACAACATTTTTAATAAAGTAAGAATTATACACATAAAAAAAGCATAATGGTACCTATCTATAAGATTTTGTATATCAGTTTTTAAACAACAATAAGAAACAAATTCTACAAATTCTGCACTAGTTTATAGGTAAGGAATTATTTATTTTAAAGCTAATCACAAATAAAATAGTTGGAAGAGATGCATGCATAGTAAAGAATATGTGAATTCTCAAGTTAAGGGTGTGAATTTTGTACCCATGGCCACTTATAAGGACCACGAGTTGGCATAAGTGGTGAAAATATGCATGCATAGTAAACCATATGTAAATTCTCAAGTTGTGAAGGGTGTGAAGTTTGGTATCCATGGCCCACTTATAAGAACCACGAGTTTGCATTAGTGGTGAAAGAGACTACGAACTCGAGGAACTAATATCAGCATGGCTATAAGTGGTTCACTATAAGAATTCGAAGAACATTCAACAGTTCCATCTATTTTCCCTTTCACTTTTAGAATAGACCTTGGAAAGAGACCTAACAGGTATATGAAACCATAGTATAGTATAACAAAACAATTACCTATCCATTCATAAGTTCAAACAAATTCACAGAAAATTTCTAGCCTTGCACAGTACCGAGAATTCCAGCTGGTTCGATAACACTATTAGAATCTCTTTTCCTTAAGAGAAATTCAAAAAGAAATATATTCCTACATGGTCACAAGCAACAGGATATGTATAAATATATAACAACATGGAAATAAGTCCAGCCAAACCTTACTGATAATTTATATTAAAGTCGTTAAGATAACATAAGCACCGCTGTCACTGGAACCCAAGTCGTTAAGATAAAATAACCACCGCTGTCACTGGAATCCAAAGACAGAAACCCAGTGACAAAATGCGAATAAGTATGGCAAAGTTATGTTTGGAAAAATGAAAAAAAAGACACGGTGTACAAAACCATTGATAAACTACAAATAACCGCCAAGAAGGGCCTGTAGATGTCCTTAAAAGCGACCATCCAGTATAATTAGTCAATTATAGAGTAGGGAATAAGTTAACAAAAATTATAATGCTTTTAGCATAACGGTTGGCTACAAACCACCAGCTAGATGCAAAATTGCAATGAAAACAAAGTTGGGATAGTTATGCCAGAAAAGAAGGGGAAAATTTAGCACAGTTACAAATAGGCAACTTTAAGCATTCACATTCATAGCATTCCCAGCATCCAGGTTCCAACAAGATGAAGATGTAACTCACCTGGCAGAAGGCAACAAGAAAAACCCAACGAATGACAGCTAGAGGGAATCCTGAGAGTAGCAGCACGAAACATAAAGCAAGGGTATATTGGGGTACCCGCCCACAGTAAAAAAAATAAAGCAAATAAAAGTAGACACCAGCAACAAAAAAAAGAAACGCAGTATGCACAGGACTGCCAGTTCTGTCAAGCCACTACTTAAAATCATGTGAATATTGTACCTGTAGCGATAAGGAGGTGGTGCTGGGGCTGGCGACGAAAACAAACCTAGCAAAGTAAAAAAAAAGGGGTTAGTGTGAACCCTTGCACCAGAGAGAAAGAAGTTAATTTCAGCATTTAGGGGAAGGAACAAAGAAAACCCTTTACCTATAGGCGCCATGAGACAGACTCCAGTTCCAAATTGAAAACCATGTAAGATGACCTGGAACGGGAGAGCTGGAACCTAGAAAAACCCCAGATTAACACTGTTTGATAACTGGACACTCTGTAACAGCACGCGCAACTCAGACAGGAAGTAAATTATGAGAGAATGAAAACACTGGCAAGCGACTTGAATAGTAAAACCTCCTCCCAA
>APFE030202669.1:0-24588 GCA_000404065.3 Pinus taeda
AGAGACTACGAGAATCCAATAGGTGCTCAAAATATTAAGTGAGGGGATCAGTTTGTGCTGGTGAGCCCCATGATTCAGCATGTCCCAATGAGAAGTTCAGATCTCTGAGAATGATGATATTTTCCTTATCCATAAATGATGAAGTCATCATTTTATCCTTGAATCCCACAAGATCTTGCGAGGATCCATATATATTTATCAAGGAGAGTGGGGTGTCTAGTTTAATAGATGTGATGTGTGCACCCAATACACCTTCACAACCCCAAATATTTTCAATCTTAATAGTTCTATTGTTGAAACCAAAGGAGCATCCCGCTATCGACCTCTAACATCAAGGGTATTGAAGGTCCAACTAGGTAAAATGAATGTCAGTAAAGAGTTGATGGCAACTCCCTCACCCAATGTCTCTTGTAGGAATAATACATTGATCCTTTCAAATTTAAAAAGTCTCCTAAGTACTAATTTTTTGTCTCTGCTCACCAAATCCTTAGCAATTGTAACATGGGCACTTCATGGGGTAAGCAATTCATGGTTTCCCTTTGCTCTAAGAACCAAGTCAATCGATGTGTGTATGCTCATTCCCACCTCAATCCCTTCCCGCTTGATGACCTTAGATATATAGGATTTCCTACCCTTGCAATTTTCTGAGATTTTGGGGGAGGGTGGTCACTGAGGCCAAATGTATGATGTGGCTTGGGGTGGGAAAGGGATCAAAGATTATATCTATGATGGTAGTTATTGCATGGCTATTCATCACATTCAGTATGTAATGAGAGTTTACCCTCAATTGTGGTAGGATCAGTGGCCATATTTGTCTCATGGACCGTAGCAACAAGAAATGTGATGGGACTCAAATTGCATGCAAATAAAGCCAAACTCGATGCAACAACTAATAAATGGGCATATTCAGAATTTAAAACATGACAAGATATGGGAGGAGAGGATATGAGACTACCGAGATTTTGACTAGTGCCCATTATCATCTGGTTGTTGAGGAGTCTTCAGATTCTCTCTCCCCTCCCTCGGGGTTCAGTTGATGCATTTTGTGTAGGAGTCAATCCAATATCCAATTTTGTCTATGTGCCCATTATCATGTGTCTTTTAGGGCACTTGATGGAATAGTTGTGATCAACTGGTAGTATTTATACAAGTAACAGACTTCTGCACAGGAATGGTACACCCTCCTAATTTAGGATCTACCATGTGATGAGCTCCCTATATTGCAAGTGGAGACTTTCTACTAGCCCTTCTCTCATATTGAGATGTACCAAAATCCTAGCAATGGCAATGTTGTCAGACTCAATGTATGATCTATCATGGTCTAGGTATATCCCAATATCTTCCCCAATGCACCTCAATACATTCCCAGACCATAATTGTTGAGGTAGTCCTTGTAAAGGAATCCTAAGTTCTCTATGGAAATTGTTGAGGTAGTCCTTGTAAACTAACCCTAAGTTCTCTATGCAAAATGTCTCTTCTTGGTGACCAAGTAAACTCCCAACTTCCATGCATGTTTCTCAAGAACCACATGTTTGATGCACATGTTGTTCATATTCCCAATGTTGCAACTCAAAAGGAGACATTATTTTGAGTGAGTAATGGTTTAGGCGGCTAGTCATGTAAATTGTATATGTAATCCGAAGTGGTTGCTAGGGTCGGTTGTAAAAGCCCTAGGTCATCCAGGTTGGCCACACCATCCTCCATATCAATTGTATATGAAATTGGAAGTGGTTTCTCGGGTAGGTTGTAGAAGCCCTAGGTCATCGAGGTTGGCCACACCATCCTCCATATCAGATATAAATGCCCCAAAGTGGACATAGAGTTCGTGGCGTTCTCAAGTGTTTGCGTTGTTGGAACTTGAGGTGGATCAACCCTTCAAATTGGTGTTGTATCCATCAAGTCTCATGAATAGTCAGCCAACTCTTTCTCCAAGCAAACACATTTGTTTACCATTGTTCTCATGAAAATGCTTAGAAAATGTGGATGCCTTCTTCCCACAAAAAATTGTGGCCAAATATTCTAGAAAGTACTCTTGCTGGTAAGTTATCCTTTCACAACTTGTTGCCATCCCACTCAACTGTTCCAATATTACTAGCCCCATCCAAGTGTGTATGGTGACCAAAGTTCAAGGGTGCTGTAGTAGCCACTTTTGTCTAATTTCAGGTAGTCCCTAGGTTTAGGCTGTGATTCTAGGGTTTTTCCTGAGCAAGAGAGCCATCATTTATGCAATGCATGCTACAGTAGACAGAGGTTTATATTGGTGCTTGAAGCTTGGGACAGCTTGTGGATTTGAGTCAAATTTAGAGAATACAAGTGGGATGTATAATATAACTTCTCCATGGGCAAGGTGAGGGGAGCAGGCTCCAGCAGCATAGCCTTAATGGCGCTAGTTGGGAGCTGTCACTTTGATGAGGCCAGTGCAATGAATAAAGCATGACATCATAATAAAAGTCATGAATTTCCACCCTGGTTGACTGCATGGAGGAAGTTTATACAAGGTAAGCAAGGCCATTATTCTAGACGCCCAGGTTTGTGACTGAAACAGATTCTGCAGTTGTCAACATTGCCGGAGGCGTTGGAGATAGCGTGGAGGAAGAATTACAATTCTCTACCCACAGGGAGAATGAGGAGATTATTAGTGAGCTAGGTTACATTTTTGTCACTATTAAAAATGAACACTAAAAACAAAAAATAAGATTAAAAACAAAAAAAATGAAGATTAAAACCAAAAAACTTAACTAAAAACACATAAATTTTATTTTGTATCAGTGGCCAGAAACCTGGAATAAACACACAAATCTAATTGTTCGCAGATCTAATTGTGCAGCTAACTATTCAATTTACACATTTCACTCTAATTAACTTAATCTCATCTTGCTTATTATTTTTGGAATAAAGAATAAACCAATTAATCTACGTCTCAACAAACAAAAAAAATTAAAATTAAAAACCAAAAACCTAACAAAAACAAATAAATTTAGTTTGCGTGGCCAGAAACCAGCATACAACGGATCCAATTGTGCACAGATCTAATTGTGCAGCTAGATATTCAATTGACACATTCTATTCCAATGAACTTAATCTCTAAAGAACACATTGATTCATCGGACAGTATATTATTTTTTAAAGAACCAGACACTTTAGAAAAACAAAACCCTAACAATTGAAAGATATTATAACAGCTCTTCATTTTATCTCTCAAGAACACATTGATTCATCGGACAATATATATTTTTTAAAGAACCAAATAGGTTAGAAAAACAAAACCCTAACCATTGAAAGACATTATAAAATATGAACAGCTCTTCACTTTCAAACCCAAAAAAAACTCGTTAAAGCAACTGACCTGCTCATCAGAGGCAGCCGAAGAGTCCAGCAAGGTGGTAGGATTGATACCAGGCGGTATTACCAACAAATTTGAATGTGGTGTTGGCATACGCGGCCACTCCGTGTTTTCATACGGGGCGGCGTTACGTTGGGAAATATACGACCCACTTCTCCCATCTATGCTCTCAGCAAACCTGCCTCCGAAACCACTAGTTGCATCGATGCTCTCAACAAACCTGCCACCAAAACAACTAGTTGCATCGATGCTCTCAACAAACCTGCCTCCAAAACCACCATTTGCATCTACGCTCTCAGAAAACCTGCCTCCGAAACCATCCGTCATACTGATTGGTTCCAGAGAGATGTTGCCAGGGCCAATGATACACCGGCTCACCCTGTCCAAAATAGGTGGAGGATGTACACTGTTATTATTATGGTAGTTGCTCGTTATACCCATTGAAAAAATGGAGTTTGAAGCGGGATTATAATCAGAAGGGTTCCGCACGTGTTCCTCCTGATAACTGGAACAAACTGGAATAAGGACAGGTGAGATCCATTCCGGTGTCTGAGAATTAGGGTTAGGGTCGTTGTTCCTTATACCCACTGAAAAGTTTGAGATTGAAGCAGAACTATAATGAGAAGGGGTCCGAACATCAGCCCCATGGTAACTGAAACAATCTGGAATAATACTAGGTGAGCTCCATAGTGGTGTCCCTGCAGTATTATATTCATACTTAGCCATTAGTCGCTTTTTCAGGGGAATTGGGTTTTCAACCCAGGGAATGGAGATAACAGAAATGGCAATGGAGATATCAGATAATGGCAAAACAGAAAGCAAAATGGAGAACAGAAATGACGATGGAGATATCAGAGAGGGAAAAGCAGAAATTAAAATGGAGATAACAGAAATGGCAAAGCAAAGGCAAAAATAGCTCTACCTGCAACGATAAATAACTCACTATTGTTACGGAGGCAGCTTTATTTTCATTCTCCGTTTTTTAAATAATAATGAATGATTATTTAATATTTATTTTAATTCTTCGTTTTGGGATAATAATTAATGATTTTGTTAATGGTTGGGGAGCTACTTGGATGACTTAGTGGAGTCCATATAAGGAGTTCCTACAAAATCTAGAAGGTTGGGTCGTTGGTTAAAATTAGATACCTGCTTGTAACTATATTTGCATCAGGTTATAATAAAAAATGTATTCAGATAATGGAAAATAAATAGGCTTTACATTGAGGTTATAATAAAATATTTATCAAGTCATGGAATATAAATATTGGTTATAATAAAAAAATGTATTCACATCATGGAAGATAAATAAGGGTTATATTGTGTTTATAATAATAAATTTAGGGCATCATGGAAAAGAAATAGGATGAACTAGTGAGTGAAGGGACTTGTTCAAATTTGTATAAATTGTCTTAAATACTATGCTTGCACAAATTTTTAAATAAATTTAAAATTTAGTATTCTTTTGGTTTTTATGGTGAATTTTATATAACTGTATTTTTAAAATAATATTTATACTTAAAGATTAATATTTTATTTGTTTGATTTTATTTTATTATATTTATTAATGAGTTAGTTGAAATTTTAAATAAAAATGATTAAAAATAACAAATTTGAGATTAATATTTTATTTGTTTGATTTTATTTTATTATATTTATTAATGAGTTAGTTGAAATTTTAATAAAAATGATTAAAAATAACAAATTTGAGATGTTATTTGTATAGATATTAAATATTAATATTTTATATGTTTGATTTTTTTGTTATATTTATTAGTGAGTTAGTTGAAAATTTAAATAAAAATAATTGAAAATAAAAAATTCCATATGTTATTGGTATACATATTAAACTTTAAACAATAGATTTTTTGAGATTCTTAACTGATTTATATATTTAAAAATACATATTTAATTAATAAAAAATAATATAATTAATAACTATATAAAAAAATAATTATTTAATTAAAAGATAATATTAAAAATAAACTTATTTTATTAATAGATGAAATTTTTTTTCACTATATATTTTTAAGTTAGTTTTAACCAAAATCCAACTTTAAGTTTGAGTTTAACTTGTTTAATATTTAGAATTTTAGGGTTTAAGAGATTTTCAAGGTGCTAAATGTATTTGGCATTCAAAAAAATATTTTAAATAACAAAAAATTACTATATTTCTTAAAATTGTATGCCCTCGTTCTTGTGAAAAAAAATATTTATTCTACTAGTAAAACTAAAACTAAAATATATAAAATAAATGAATTTTTTTAATACACTTATATTAAATAATGGGCTTAGTATGAAATAAATTCTTTTACTATATTTCTAGGGAGTTAATAATGGGCTTAGTATGAAATAATTTTTTTTACTATATTTCTAGGGAGTTGTCTTTAGTGTGACCTTTTGGAAGTTTTTACGGTTGGTTTTCAAGTGAAATTTCTTTCAAATCTAATAGAAATTTATTGAAATCACAAGCTTGATGGGTAATCCTATGTGGGGTTTTGAAGGGTGTTGAATCCATATCTACATTAAAAAAGCTAGTTTAAATAACAAAAATCAATATTTCACCTCAAAATTTTCCACCTCATGGATAGTCCAAAAAATCACACTAAAGACAACTCCTATTTCTAGTTAGGTATAGTCAAAATCCTAGAGAGATTTTTAAAAGGCATAGTAGAGGAATTGGGAGGACCCCAAAAAAATTTAAAGAAATCTTGCAAGTAGCAATGTTTGAATCATGTGTTTGATGGTGGAAAGAGATTCAACACAATCAAAAACCTTTTGTGCACCCAAAATATTGAAGTCTCACGAGGACTGTAACTTAGATCGATGTTTGATAGTTGTAAACTTGATTTACAAAAATATGTGGTTGATTTTATTAAAATATTGCGAGAATTTTCATGATTTTTACGGCAAAAAAAGGTGTGGTCACACTACAACTTTTTAAAAACTTGAGTTTTAATTGTTTGATGTGTAGAATTTGAGTGTACTAAGGATTTTCAAGGGTGTTGAATCCATTTATACATTCATAAATATATTTTAAATAACTCAAAAAATCTTGAAATTATATTGGGATCATGTGAAAAAGGAAATTTTTTTGTATAAGTTAGATTAAGCCTAAATATTATATATTTAATCTATATCACATTAGATATTTATATTAAATATTATTTTATAAATAAAAGTTTTCAAATTGAAATTGAAATTATTTTAAAGTTTTGTTAAGGTGCAATTGAAGGAAGCTCATCTCACTCACACGTTGTAGGATTATTGCCCCTACACTCGCTGTAATCTTCCAACCGCACTATAGTGATGTGTGGCATCACCGACCACTTTCTTTTCACCAATACTTATGATCATGGACTACGCCTAACATTCGTACTTAGTTTATTTTTCGTTACCAAGTATTAGTTTATCCTTTATACACAATGAAAACCATGAATATTCATCGTAAACAGCAATAACAAGAACAATTGCATAATAGTATAAAGGGAGGGGAAACTCCCTGATGTGAGACTGCACATAAATTAATACATATAATCTTCAATTTTCACAACACAAGTAAACTCTTGGAGGAAACCCCAAATTTTCACTTAGCCAAATTTTCACAACTCCGGAAAACTCAGTTGTCTAGCTCGTCAGCACCTCTAAAAGGTCATTGCACGACTTTCCCAACTCTTCATTCACTCGTTGCATGTCTAGTGTCATTTTCCCAACTCGAGCGCACTTGTTGTGCCCGTGTTACCCACCTTGGGTGCCCTCCGCACATCCTCGTTGCACCTTCGTTCACCAACCCACACTTCATTTTGTTTCACCTCGTGCATGGCACACCCAACCGCAAGTCACCCTCAACCGATCACCAACTCATTCAACCATTCGGCCTGCCTGTTGCTCGGCGGGTGAACTCTTTGCACGCCTCACATGATCCTCCAAACGAACACCCTACTTTGTTACTTCAACTTTCCCAAACGTTTGCTATATCTTTCATTCAGTGGGCGCGCCCTCCGCAGGCCTTGCACGACCCACCACATGGATGCCCAACTCAGTTGCACCTTCTCCGAGTCGTCCTACGCACCTGTCCACCCCACGCCCTCTATGGGTCGCCTAGCCTCTCCTTTTACTCCACCTGGTTGCCTTCACCCGTTCTGCCCATAATGTGGGCACATATGTATGCACAACCTTTGCAATTCTCCAACTGTAGAACTCCAACTATGATTTGCGAGTTCGTTGAATGACAAACTAGTAGAGCTCTAGCTCTATGAGTGGACATTGTTATTGAAAATAAATTCTAACACCTCAAGAAGTATTTTTTATTTCTCTGTTCATCTTGGTTTCCACACTTTCTTGACTGTGAGATGTAGCATCTACCAAGACCTTGGTCGGTTGAAACACATTCCAAGCCATGTCAACACAGTTGTTTCAATTCGGGATGAGGGGTATATTAGTGCACAAGTCATATCATTGTGAGAGTTTTAGTTTCATCTTTGGTGTTTCTCTGCTACCAACATGCCTAGACACTACCCCGGAGGAGTCATGCATGAACAAAAGAATCGCTCCCCTACAAGCGAGCATGGTTAGTACCCCGATGGAGTTATTTGCATCACCTCTCTACGCAGGAATCCATTCTCTTCTTTCACCTTATTCATTTTTAAAATTTTCAATTTTTTTTTAGATTTTCATATTCATTTTCCTTCAGAAGAGAGATCCCGATTTATTGAGAATAGAAGAGGTTTTTCATTCAGAGAAGTAGTTTATATATACCTCTAATGTGCTTGTTAAGGTTTCCCCCCTCATCTTGCTCTACGTGACTGAGCTGACAAGGATTAACCCAAAAGTAATCGACTAGAGTAGGTGACACTAGTAAGCATGCAAGCATTGTGCTTTAACCAAGGTTCACTTCAAACAATATGTATTTTCCATTAATGTATCATAGACTAAAGACAAAAAGCTCTTCATACAGAGAAAGGATGACAGAAAACCAAGTATTGATAACTACACAAGTCCTCTTGTACTTTACCAACCCTGTTGCAAAAGTCGCACATGGTCTCATGTGAAACTAACCTACAGACATAAACAACCAAAAAAACAACAAAACAAAGAAAAATCAAAAGTAAATGCATAATAAGAGCGAGTAAGAAAACAAGGAGGCAAACATACAAACGTGCAAAGTAAGAAGCAAACATGCATGCAAGCAATCAAACCAAAAGCAAGCACTACTCCTACTCCTAAGGTAACAATTGATGGGTGTGCTTATGTAAAGTGATACTTCCAAATAATCAATCAGCGCATTGGTCGACCCATGTGGGCAAAGACATGGTTCGTGAATAGCACACGTGTGTGAACTAGCAAACATGAAAGATATAACAGTGAATCCAAACACACTTTGGGTTTCAATGCATCCACAAAACATAAGTGAGTGAAAGTGCATGACATGTGGTATGTGGACTTACCATGGTTTGGTGTGATGATGCATGCAGATGCTAAGCATATGCACACTCTTGATTGTTCCATGCAAGCAAACGAAACAAGCAAAGAAAACATGTGTCATGCATGCCTACTTGCTATGTAAGATTTCTCCAATGCATGAGTAAAGGGATCGTGTAGTTTGAGTGTAGGAAGTGAAATACGAGTGTTATATTGATCCTAAGTGCATACAAATGAGTGATTAGGAGCCTTGGGTGTTCGAACAATTTCCTAATTGGAAGTGAAACTAACCTCAAGACAGCGAGGGCGCGACATAACCATCAACTCGAGTTGAAGTGCCTCGACAGCCTACGGGGTTTCGACTTCATCGATAGATAGACCATCATAGACCATTGCACAGATTAACAATGATTGAGTCAACATCATTATCAAATGAAGTAGAGAGATCATGATAACCAAGATCACAAAATTCAAGATGTTTGTCGGCATGCCCATGATTTGATGAATCACACAGAGGGGTAGATGAGAAGAATGAATGTTCACACTCTGTGTTTCTAGAAAAAGCAAATGGAAAACCAAGTAGATCTTCAATAAATGATTTTTCCTCTACATTGTGAGATGATGGACTAATATCTGGTGTATTATGCGAATGATCAACAATGGGTGCATCCACAGACAGATACACATGTCAAATTAGGGATGGTAGAATCACGAGGGATGTCAGAATCACGAGCGATGTTAGGGAATAATGGAGGACGCTTGGACAAACGTAATTCACCCTTCACCGAGGGTTGACGCCTAATCTCCCAATAATACTCTTCATGAATGGCAGTGCAGGTTGGTTGTGCAATAGCAACTCCGTCGATAGCTTGGTCCTCATTCACAATAATTGTAGAGTGTAGAATGGAAGAACATAAGACAGTGCAATCCAAAGGATAATGAGAATACGAAGATGGAGGTTGGGGTATGAAATACATGTGATAAACCATGGGATTTGTAACCCAATCTGTGTGACCACTGAAAGAAGTGATGTTAGGAGGATGTGACAACTGAACAAATGTGTGTGCATATTCTCCCACATCGCTCTACAGTTATGGAACTATTTGATAAGGGGATGACACACAATCACTTGTGACAACGACCGTGTCCATCTATGATTGCACAAAATTATCAATGAAGTATGTTTTGCAGGGTTTGAGCTTGAACTTCTTCTTGGGATTAATATATTTGATAAGGTAATATTCAAATCTATCCATGAGATACTCAAATTGCATCTAACTTTGTGGGGCTTCAAACATGAATAGACAGAAGCGCTCTGAAAACTTCATAGATAATTTGTGTGGGTCCTTCCATCGTTTTAACAATTTTTTTATCATGTACTTCAAGATCAAAATGGCAGAAAATGGATTTGATTAGATCGTTGAACTGCTTGAATGAGTGCACTGAGTTATGAGGTAGTATGCCACAACATTATGATGTGTGGTTGTGAAGTGTGTGTGCGAGCAATGAACAAACCTCTCTTTCATTAAAATCTTCCATGCCTTCCATGAGCACATGGAAGGCATCTATATGCTTAATCGAGGCCACTTTGCCTTAACCACCATACATGATTTGTGACAAGTGATCCAAAAACTCCCTCTTGATGTGAAATATATGACCATTGGACAGACATTTCAAAGAGCGAACTATAACAAAATCCATGATAGATGTGCGAAAACTCAAAACAAAAGATGAGGACTTAGCTAGTCATATGTCCCTCCTTCTAGCGACAAAATGTTGTCGATGCTTGACCCGCCAACATTTCAGGCGATATCCCCATTAAGAATTCCCAACTAGACCTCACATTGTTTGTTGTAGGTGTCCCATCACTGGGTCGTATGGTATCACCTTGACCATAGTTGCGCACAAAAGAAAGTAATATGCCCTTGTTGGAAGCAAGGGTGTCACATGTGCAACAAGCCAAGGAAGGTGAATGAACGGTTCTAACACATAGAAAGTGGGATGCATGCACCCATTGAAAACCTATGAAAGCACATGACTTGGAAGGGAACACATGAGCGAAGATGCATCCCAAGCTAGAGATATTGTTACATGAAAATCCAAAATGATGGTTAAACCAACAACACATCTAAGTAATATTCATAGATACTTATATCGAAAGATTCCATACATCCATGCATAAGCAAACAATACATATATCATTAGAGTAACCAGGATAGTTGAGATACAATAACAACATATGCATGAAACATGATGGTTGTGTTATATTAGGAAGTGAAAGTTCCAATCATATAGTACAACCCTCACAAACCACTGGCCCCCATAGCGTAATGTTACAGTCACTATCACCTACTCCTCCAAAGAGATGTACTAGCTCTACACTATGGAAAAGCCAAGCTCGTTACAATACTCTTCAAGATTTCTCTAAGATGCACCTATCGGAAGCTTGGCTCACCAAAAGCCCTTACAATGAGTTATGAGGTACTATATATAGCAAAGGGTGGGGTGACCCTTGACATTCTGCTATGTGACTGTTCACCTACCCTCATGACTCTTCAGCTATTCTACGACCATTACATTCAACTATCGACACTTGGACTTCCACTTTAGACTATGTTACATCCAATATCCACATGTAATGATGTGAGAAAAAATAGGCTTGAGAAAGCCATGCAAACTATCACTAACACTCGAACAGTTGTGGTAAGATCAACTCTCCGGCATCCTTGCGATGATCGACAGTGGTGAACTGATGCCAAGTTTGGTTTTCCATGATGGTATTCACGAGCTTAATGGTGACATCCTACTCATAGTGAACTCTTGCCTCTGTTGCATCCGGATACACTACTATGGTTCTTTTGTCCAACTCATCTAATAATATGTGCATCATTGTCTTGAGCGCAGTTGGACCAACAACATACTGATGCATAGTGTTTGTGCTAATATCCGAGTGTTTGATGGTGACCATATGTATCAACTTGTCGAAATACATATCCAGCTCCAGTTGAACTTGCTTCTTGCCTTCACCTCGGTGAGTGTGCCAAATGGGTGGGATCTCATGCATGCACACAATGACATCCATGCTCCTCCATACCCTTGCATGTGATCGATAGCATTGCACACTATGTCTGCTCCATGGCGACTGTTGAATGGATCTATGGCATGTATGGGCGCAATTTCATTAGTCTATGCATGTTGCGCCTCCTGTCGTACATGTTCCTCCTACAAATCCTTCTCTCACCTATGGAGCTCATGTTCTACCTTCGCGCGATCCTCTTGTCGTGTCATTTCCTCATAGCCTCAGTCTCCAAAGTTTCATTCATAAGAAGTGGATCTGTTAGAACTTGCAACTTTGCTCCGCCTCTACTTTGCCAACAACCTTCCTCTTGCATGTGTCGCATGCAAGTGTGCTACCTTTTGCTGCTGCTCATTGTTTTGCTCACTGTGATGTCGTTGCGATTTCATATTGATATCCTATTCCATGAACAACTTGATGCCTTCATAGATAGGCAAGTTCATAACCACTTGATCGACTTCATCCCCAATTGTGCTCTGAATAGTGTCATTGACTCTGCTCTTGTGGAAGCCAATGTACCTATGCTATTGAGGGGTAGTCCAACACTTGTGATACCTAGAGACATAGAAACACTCATGACAAGAAATATGACAGTAGAAAACAAAAAAAAACTAGAGGAATGACATGCAACATACATGTGTGACTGTCTATGAAGATTGTGCAATTTTCACGAGGAGGCTTGGAGACTGAATGTCAAAACTATGCAAGGCGTAGTCAAAGCTGTCACGAGATTGACTAGCTACTGGAGTTGCACAGTGCATAGTCCAACTTGGCCTAGCTCTTACGGTTTTTCCTTTCAGTAGCTCTTCTGACCCTATATATTACTCTTCCATAGCTCAATTAGGCTTTAGCTCTGGATAACCATCCATCATGAGTGCATAAGTAAGAAGTAACAAATCAACTAATGTCAAAATATAAGTCATACGTCTAGACCATAGTGTCTAAAATAAATCTTAATGATTCACCCATTAGTGTCATCGATGACCTCAATCAATATAATATGAAACCATCCGATCTTTTGTTCTCGAGGCTAAGCCACACAATTTCATCCAACAAGTTATTCAACCTCATTAGTTCAATGTTCATAATTGATATTCTTAATGGCTTTATGAGTACACTACCAAACAAAAGCTGCCACATCTCCCCTTCAAGAAAGGAAAGTCACCAACACAAAAGGGGGAGGGGTAAAAAGGGGCATGGAGACAAAAATAGTAGCGAACTGTTTTTGGTTCTGCTCACATGAATGCCCCTTAATCTTATGTGTTTGGAGGAGAGTAGGGAACCCTAATTAGGGACATCATCGACTTAGATACAGTTGACCAAGGAATGATCGATCACATGATCCAAGGTAGTCTCCGAAATATGCATGCGAGCCAAATTTTAGAGGGTGTTTGTGGACGCTACAACAACAACCTAGCCCAAACTAGGACCTTAGTGAAGGTCTCCTTATCTAGAGTGATGTTTTATGTCCTTGGTGGCATGTACAGTCCATCTAATGCAAAGAAGTTGGAACCGCCATCAAATATTCGATTTCTATCCTCCATATTTGCAAACATAATAAAGAAACCCTTTTGACCACAAATGCAACTTAATATCCCCTCTTGGTCTCTATTAGGGTTTGATCAATTCACATAATTTTTTTATGTGATCTAGAGGCCCATAAAATTGCATGTAATTGCATATCATCACATGCGCTCTCTAAAGGCATATGTCTCACTATCGATGATTAATTTCATTGGGATTGCCACTATTTTAGGTTTACATGGCCTAGTGGTCCCTTTTGATGTTTTGTCTTCCTACTAGTCTCTATGATTCCCTACAATACTTCTTTCCTCATCACTTCTTTGGCCATTCTTGCTTAGGTTAACTACTCTATCCACTCCTTCGTTGTTTCCTAACATACCTTCTGTTGCAAATGCAAAACCTACCTTGAACCCCTTCCCTTTATCTATTACCAGATTGTGATAGGAGGGGGCCCCTCTCCCCCCCACTTAAATATCATCTTATGGAAAATTTTAAGGATGAAAAATGATCTTAAAATTCAAAAACATTGGCGAATCTCACTAGTTCCTAATAGGAAAATTATAGAATGTTTAATGATATATTTATAAAATGATTCAAATTTATAATTATTTTCTAAATACTCCCTATATAATGTTGGTGATTTGTAAGGTACAATAATTTTATATTGTGTAATTTGGGTAAATCATTCTTATAAAAATTGGAAATTGAACAATCATTTTTTTGAAAAATCATGGAAAAATAGCCCACTTTGGTAATATTAGTCCTTATAATTTTTCAGGTTGACCATCTCCTTCAAAGCCTAATGACACCTACACAAAAACCCTAGCTCCATGAGTACTATGCTCTTGTTCTCCATTTTCATGCACAATTCTACCAATGTATTTTTATAAATGAATTTGTTTAACAATTATTTTCTTCATATATATTTGCACATGACTACCCATGAAGCTTGCGATTTCAATAAATTCCTCTTGGATATGAGAGAAATTTTACTCGAAAAACCCACCCTAAAAACTTCCAAAAAATCTCACTAAAGATAACTCCGTAGAAATATACTAAAAAAATTTATTTCATACTAAGCCCATTATTTAATATATATATATATATAATAAATATATATATTATATAAAAATATTTCTTTATTTATATATTTTAGTTTTAGTTTTACTAGTAGAATAAATAGATTTTTTCACACCAATGAGGCATACAATTTTAAGAAATATAGTAATCTTTTGATATTTAAAATATTTTTTTGAATGAGAAATAGATTTAGCTCCTTGAAAAACTCTTTAACCCTAAAATTCTACATATTAAACAAGTTAGACTCAAGCTTAAAGTTGGAATTTGGTTAAAATTAACTTAAAAATATATAGTGAAAAAAACTATTTCATTTATATATTAAAATAAGTCTATACTTTAGAATATTAACAATTTTAAATTAAATAATTATTTTTTAATATAAATTATTAATTAATATAATTTTTTATTAATTAAATATGTATTTTTAAATATATAAATCAGTTAAGAATCTCAAAAACTCTATTGTTTAATGTTTAATATGTATACCAAAAATATTTGGAATTTGTTATTTTTAATAATTTTTATTTAAATTTTCAACTAACTCAGTAATAAAGATAACAAAAAAATCAAAATATGTATACCAATAACATCTCAAATTTGTTATTTTTAATTATTTTTATTTAAAATCTCAACCAACTCATTAATAAATATAACAAAATAAAATCAAACTCATAAAATATTAATCTGTAAGTATAAATATTATTTTAAAAAATACAGTTATATAAAATTATCTTTTAAAACCAAAAAAATACTAAAATTTAAATTTATTTGAAAATTTCAGCAAACATTGTATTTAAGACAATCTATATAAATTTGAACAGTTACATCCCTTCACTCACCAGTTCAACCTATTTCTTTTCCATGATGCCCTAAATTCATTATTATAAACACAATGTAAAGAATATTTATCTTCCCTAATGTAAATACAATTTTTTATTATAACCACTATTTATATTCCATGATCTCATAAATATTTTATTACAACCACAATGTAAAGCCTATTTATTTACCATGATGTGAATACATTTTTTTTATTGAAACCCTAATGCAAATATAGTTACAAGCACGACCTAGGGACTCCTTATATCGCCTCCACTAATTCATCCAAGTAGCTCCCCAACCATCATGAAAATCATTAATTATTATCTCAAAACGAAGAATTAAAATAAATATTAAATAATCATTCATTATTATTTTAAAAACATAGAATGAAAATAAAGCAGCCTCCGTAACAATAGTAAGTTATTTATCGTTGCATGTAGAGCTATTTTTGCTTTTGCTTTGCCATTTCTGTTATCTCCATTTTTCTTTCTCCTTTTCCATCTTTGATATCTCCATTGCCATTTCTGTCATCTCCGCTGCCTCGGTTGAAAACCCATTTCCCCCTTTAAAAACAACCAATGCCTAAGTATGAATATAATACTGCATGGACACCACAATGGAGGTCGCCTGGTGTTAGACACCTAATCCTAAATGGGTTAGTGGAGAAGTCGAATGGACAAAAGCAGTTCAAGAGACCTTGGGATGTGAATCCCAACGGTCACCACATGTACTATAAATGTATATCAAATTGTTAATAAAATTGTATTGCATGTTTTATCTTTACTATCTTTCTCGCTCCCCATGTGTGTTTAACATGGTATGAGAGCAGGCCTATTTCTACCGTGCATAATGAAACGTCCCTATGCCAGCGATGTCCAAGCTATTCTGACATGTCTGTCTTCCATATCGGTGCTCTATTCTGCGTTACCTACGACCTCTCTCTTTTACAATCCTCACGCTTGAAATTAGACGTGCGCTCTCTATCCATAAGTGTTTCATGTTGAACTGAATGCTGCGTTTGAATGCGTTACTGAATCGTGACCACCTCTGATGAGAAGGCTGGTGAGGCCACTGTCTACTACGCTGCCATTGATGAGCATGCCATTATAGTCATTTCCTGCAAATTGTAGGCAAGGACTCAGATTGCCAACTCGAGTTGAGGAACCGAGCAGCTGAATCCTGCTGGGGTTAAAAAGAAGCGAGGGTGCATTAAACCCCGAAACCATGGCTCCCCCAATCCCAAATTGAGAGGAGGAGGCAACGACGGACTCCCCATTAATCCCACATTGCCATCGAAATTGCACCTAACTCCCATTTTTCAGATCCAAAGTAGGTTGCAGACAATATCTTGCTACTATTTTCAATCGAGTTCCTGCAATTATTGTATAAAAGAGGCAACCGAAGCAAAAGGTGCATATTCCCATTGGCTAGAAGGCTCCATTATAGAATCTGTAGATTTCATGGACACTTATATGGATACAAGCACAAATTTTCTTATGCCGACCGCTCTGTAAATAATCTGCCAAAGGCTCTGTGTAAGTGAGACATTGTAGAACCGAATTTAGAAAACAGGTATTGCCGAGGTTTTCCAAGCCAACACCAATTTTCCTAAACTCAATTCACCGTGTGAGCTCAAGATCCATCGATAGTTCTGTGGGTTCGTTTCTCCGGCTTATCCTCCCAGAGTTTGAACAGTTTGCTGCCTCCTGAGAACGAAATGGGTCCATCCGTCCCTGCAATAGAGGATCCTCGGATGGCCTTTTTCTTGGATAGAATCCACCATTTTCTCGAAATTTAGTGGCCATGTGCGATGGATTTCAATCACCCAATTTCTTGCTTCGAATCTGGAAGCGATTATGCATGTGTGTGGTGGTCTTCTTAAAATTTCGAAGCGATTCTGCGTTTCTGTGGTGGTCTTCTTAAGGGTTCTGGACCGAGAGATCTCCCCAAAGATCGTGAGCAGATTTTGATGTTTATCGAGCAGCCGCCCGAGCTACCCCAATGAGCCATAGGCAATTTTCTTTGGCTATAAGCCCTAAACCTTAGCGGGTGGACAGAAGTGGAGGAACTCACAGGTATTGAAACACTGGTATCTCTGGAGGAGCTGCGAGCATCTGGATGTGAAAATCTGAAGAGAATACGGGGTTTGGGGAAGCTGACAAAACTTAAACAACTAGATGTTTATGGATGCAGCCATATAGAAGAGCTGAAGGTCTTGAACGTTTGAGGTTCTTGGAGAAGCTTGATGACTCTGACTGTCTAGCTTTGCACTACGACGAGAGAGTACCTTGATGAGATTGAAGGAATTCATGCTCCACATTTGAAAATCAAATCCTAAGAACACAGTTTTTTCAGTGACAACAAGTGATCATCGGTGTGCAGGAGAGCTTTAATCACTTGATGTTCCACGATTTCGCCATTATTGTCCAGCAAATTCCGCGGTGACCAGTCTTGCAAGTTTCAATGAGTGATGAAGGGGACTTTTCCAACGAGTGAAGTCTCGGCAGGAATTCATGATATTATATGGAAAAACCTTATGACAGTGATATTGTATAGGTGAACCTTATGACAGTAATTTTGGTGTATAACAGTCTCTTTGTAACAGTGATGTATGACATGGCTTGACAGTGATGTGTATGACAGTGACCATGATATAACTGTGATGTGTATAATCTCATGTCAATATTGGCATGGTTTAGGAAGCATTTGAGTACTGTTTTTGCGTGAAGGTGAGTGGATCGAGATTGATAATATTGAATGATTTTGAACATATATTGGAAAGCTTTTGCAGGTTGAAATGGGAAAGTGTGAATTGGCCAGTGATTGAAGTTTTTGATTCGGTAAATCCTGGGATGCATTCTTCTATGTTTTAGATATTATTGATCATGGTTATTGCAGGCCTAACCCTCCATCACTTTTCCTCATTGTTTCACAATTTTTTTGAGGATTAAAAATGGCTCCAATTAGTGCAATATTAGAGTTAGTGGACAATCTAATACTCTCTACTATGAATAATACAGTCAAAATCAGCAAGGATATCCTCTCAGAAATTCAGACATGTCTACAAAATGCATAGGAAAAGATTGATTTTTTGCAGCACAGCTATAGCAATAAGAGCTACATCAAAATAGACACCATTCTGAACCTGTTTTTGTTCAGAACATTGAGACATCCACCCATCAGCAGAATGTTACAGTTCATTCAGATTTAGTACCAAACAAAGCAGCAAGATTACATGCAGATGCAGAAGTTCAGTGTGCACTTCCCAAGCCCATCATCACACCTTGGGAATAGCTTGTCCACAACAAGCATAGAACTGGTCTTGGATATGATAAGGACTTGTCCTTTCATATTCCAGACTATGCCAAGCCCATTCAGTTTCAGAGTGCTGGATTTATTCATGATAGTTCACCTGCTCCTCATGACATTGCACCTCAAACTGTTCTAGACTCTGCCCCTCTTCCACAGCAGCAACAACAACAGATCGTGAAATGCCAACACTGTGATCGAGTTGGCCATCTCAAAGATCGTTGTTTTGATCTTCATCCATGTAAACATTGTCATAAAACTAGCAATCCTTCACACAAATGCTTCAAAAACAAACATCCTCCAAGAACAGAGATTCATCTTGCATGGATCGCTTCTTGGCAATGGGCATCAACAGCCAAGAAGGTATTTCAAACACATGTCAAAACTTGTTCCAGAGTATTGAAAAGTCTTGCAGCTGAGTTTTCTCCATTATCTCACCTTGTATCTGACAGGGGGGAAATGATGGTCATCTACAAGCTTCAAAATCACATCAAGCGAGCTTGAGCCACATCCTTCCATATCAGTTTAAGAGTTGTAGCCAAAGACAAAGATGCCTGAACATGCCTTGAGTTGGCAATCTGAGACACTTCCTCTAGTAGAAGACTTCAGCTTCTTGCTAGTTTTGGAAGAGTTCCGGGAACAAAATTGAGAACACTTCCTCTAGCAGAAGACTCCAGCTTCTTGCGAGTTTTGGAAGAGTTCCCGGAATTGCATTAAGCATTCTAGAGTTGTTGGTCATCCTTAAACCATCACACGTTGAGACTTCCCTTTTGAGGTTGAAGTTTTACCTTTTATGCAGGGTGAAACCTCCCTTTTATGGTTTAAGGTTTCCCTCTTTAAAACAATAGGATCACTTCCTCTAGCAGAAGACTTCACCTTCTTGTGAGTTTTGGAAGAGTTCCGGAACTGCACTAAGCGTTCGAGTGTTGGTGGCCATCCTTAAACCACCGCCCTTTATACCAACATTTCAGAGAGCACATTCATCCTAGTGTTGCCATGCATTTTTGCACATTTTATATTACAACTCTCTTCTTGGACTCATACATAACCCTTAGGATTAAGGGGGGGAATGTTGTACACTTAATCCTAAATGGGTTAGTGTGGAATTCGAATGGACAAAAACAGTCCAAGAGACCTTGGGATGTGAATCCCAATGGTTACCACATGTACTATAAATGTATATAAAATTGTTAATAAAATTGTATTGCATGTTTTATCTTTCCTATCTTTCTCGCTCCCCATGTGTGTTTACCACCTAGTATTATTACAGATTGTTTCAATTACCATGTGGCTGATGTTAGGAGATGTTAGGAACCTTCTCATTATAGTTCTGCTTCAATCTCAAACTTTTCAGTGGGTATAAGGAACCACGATGCTAATTCTCAAAGACCGGAATGGATCTCACCTGTCATTATTCCAGTTTGTTGCAGTTACCAGGAGGAGCACGTGCGGAACCCTTCTGATTATAATCCAGCTTCAAACTCCATGTTTTCAATGGGTATAACAAACAACTACCATAATAATAGCAGTGTACATCATCCACCTATTTTGGACAGGGTGAACTGGTGTATCATTGGCCCTGGCAACATCTCTCTGGAACCAATCAGTATGACAAATGTTGGATTTGGAGGCAGATTTTCTGAGAGCGTAGATGCAAATCGTGGTTTCAGAGGCAGGTTTGTTGAGAGCATAGATGCAAATGGTGGTTTCGGAGGCAGGTTTGTTGAGAGCATAGATGCGAGAAGTGGGTCGTCTATTTCCCAACGTAATGCCGACCAGTATGAAAACACGGAGGGGCCGCGTATGCCAACACCACATTCAAATTTGTTGGTAATACCACCTGGTATCAATCCTGCCACCATGCTGGACTCTTCGGATGCCTCTGATGAGCAGGTCAGTTGCTTTGACGAGTTTTTTTGGGTTTGAAAATGAAGAGCTGTTCATATTTTATAATGTCTTTCAATGGTTAGGGTTTTGTTTTTCTAACATCTTTGGTTCTTTGAAAAAAAATATATTGTCCAACGAATCAATGTGTTTTTCAGAGATAAAATGAAGAGCTGTTCATATTTTATAATATCTTTCAATTGTTAGGGTTTTGTTTTTCTAACGTGTCTCGTTCTTTAAAAAAAATATATTGTTCGATGAATTAATGTGTTCTTTAGAGATTAAGTTCATTGGAATGGAATGTGTCAATTGAATCTCTAGCTGCACAATTAGATCTGTGCACAATTAGATCCGTTTTATGCTGGTTTCTGGCCACGCATACTAATTTTATGTGTTTTTGTGAGGTTTTTGGTTTTTAATTTTATTTTTTTTGTTTTGTTTGTTGAGATGTAGATTAGTTAGTTTAATTTTTATTCCAAAAATAACAAGCAAGATGAGATTAAGTTAATTAGAATGGAATGTGTAGATTGAAAGTTAGATGCACAAATAGATTTGTGCGCAATTAGATTTGTGTGTTTACTCCAGGTTTCTGGCCACTCATACTAAATTTATGTATTTGAGTGTTTTTAGTTAGGGTTTTGGGTTTTTAATCTTCATTTTTAATAGTCACACAAATTTAATCTCCTCGTTCTCCCTGTCGGTCGAGAGTTGTAATTCTCCCTCCACGCTATCTCCAACGCCCCCGGCAATGTTGACACACGCAGAATCTCGTTTCAGTCACAAACTTGGGCGTCTAGAATAATGGCCTTGATTACCTTGTATAAAGGTCCTCCCCGGAGTCAACCAGGGTGGAAATTGAAGACATTTATTATGATGTCATGCTTTATTCATTGCACTGGCCTCATCACAGTGACAACTCTCAACTAGCACCATTAAGGCTATGTTGTTGGAGCTTGCTCCCCTCACCTTGCCCATGGAGAAGTTATATTATAGATCCCACTTGCATTTTCTAAATTTGACTCAAATCCACAAGTTGTCCCAAGCTTAAGCACCAATGTAAACCTCTGTCTGGTGTTTCGGGGCCGAACCCTGGCATTACAACAATGCTACCCGCCTTCAACGTATTAATTTTGAATGTAGAGAATGACCATCATGTCTCTCGATTAATGAGTTGTCCACTAATTGCCTAATTTCCCTTATTCTTATTGATGCACCATAGTTTAATTCCACTTTCACGCTAAAGGTTTAAAAATCAGCATTGCTATAATCTTAGGTCAACATTGTTTATGAGCCCAACTCCTTTATTAGCCAACACATGGAATTCATATGCCTCTTAGACATGATGAAACTCTACTTAGCAGAAATGGTCACTTTGCATTTTTATATTATGTGAAAAAGGAAGTTAAACCCTTATGGATTGATCTTTGAGTTTAACTACTTATTATTGGATGATTAATGATGAGATCTTAAAATATCATCAAGTATGGGATTTTCTTAAAAATGGTTAGTTTTAGCCTCTCATAGAATACCAAATATTCAGCTAAATTATTCTTAATGCTCTCCATATCCCAAATATTGAAACTCTTTTTTTAAATGGAAACTATAGATAATCTCTCACTCTCCTACCTCCCTTATAAAGTTTGTATTTTTCTAAAATAGAATAAATTACATAATTTTCATTCACTAATAAATAAGAAATTGGTCCCTACCAGAGGTTTACTAAATAAGAAATTGGTCCCTACCAGCCAAACCTCGATGAGAGTATTGTAGCATGCATTGCATAAATCATGGCTCTCTTGGGGAGGAAAAACCCTAGAATCACCGCTGAAACCTAGGGACTACTAGAAACTAGACAAAAGTGGCGACGACAATTTCTGTGACCCTCAAACATTGGGCACCTTACACACTTTGGATGGGGCTAGCAATATTGGAATAGTTGCGAGGTATGGCAATAAGTTGTGAAAGGATAACCTACCAGGTGTAGGACTTTCTAGAATATTAGCTCGGCCACAACCTTTCTGGGAAGAAGGTATCAACATGTTTTGAGCATTTTCATCGGAACAACAGTAGACAAATGTCATTTTCATGGAGAAAGAGGTGGTTGACTATTCATGAGACTTGATGGATACAACACCAATTTGAACGGTTGATCCACCTCAGCATCCAACCACCGAAAGACTTGAGAACCCCATGAACTTGATGTCTAGGTTGAGGTATTTATATCTAATATGGAGGATGGAGTGGCCAACCTCACTGACTTAGGGCTTCTACAACCTACCTCAGAAACAAATTTGGATTCCAACCACTCAAACACTTGAGAACCCCATGAACTTGATGTCAAGGTTCAGGTATTTATATCTAATATGGAGGATGGAGGGGCCAAACTCAATGACCTAGGGCTTCTACAACCTACCTGGGCAACAAATTTGGATTTCATATACAATTTACATGACTAGCCGCCTAAACCATTACTCAAAATGCCGTCTCTTTTTGAGTTGCAATATTGGGAATATGAATAACATGTGCATAAAAAATATGGTTCTCCATAAGCATGCGTGGCAGCTAGGGGTTTACTGGGTCACGAAGTAGCCACATTTTGCATAGAGAACCTAGGGCTCAACATACGTGGCAGCCAAGGTGTCGACCCAAGGGTTACTTACCCACAACACCATGTTCACACTTATGGATGTTTAGAATCCATGTCACAACAAATACCGGCTCAAGAAGAAACCACTGTATTAGAGTGAAATGATAACTAGCCACACGTGCCTCAACTTTCCTGGTAAATCACCCACAGAGGATGGGCAGAAAAAATTTAAGTGTACTAAGCTGCGGGAGCATGGGCGACTACTAATATTTGGTGAAGGAATAAGCATGTCGCAGACACTAACAACATGATGACTCTCGACTGAGTGAGAGGCAAAAACTATTCCATGACTAGGTTAAATGACGGATTCTCGAGATTTGGAGCCAAATCCTCAGTCAACAATTAAGGTTGCATTGGGAACAATCTGGGATATACCTAGCCCATGATAGATAATACATTGAATTTGGGAGCATTACCATTGCTAGAATTTTGGTACATCTCGATACCAGAGAAGGGCTAGTAGAAATTCTCCACTTGCAATACAGGGGGCTCATCACATGGTAGATCCTAAATTAGGAGGATGTACCATTCGTGTGTAGGCTCTGCCATGAAGTTAATTACTTCTATAAAGACTACAAGTTGATGACTGTAGAAAAACAGAGAAGTAGAGACAGAACAGATGAAAGAAATAACAGAATGAACCCTTGTTCAGATATGCCAAGATATGAATTTTATTGAATGGATGAATACTCCGCACTGCTGATCGATTCATGTGTTATTACATTATATTTATATCCTATCTATCTTTACATAACTGAATAGAACCGCCTAACTATCGTTATAGAACCGCCTAACTATCGTTACATAACTAAATAACTAATTTGTTGTCAAAAACTAACAAACTCCACCTTGACAACAATTTCCTAATTTCTTGCCCATGCCCATTCATCATCTTTTCTGCAAGCCAAGAGAAGCTAAACACCACTGCAACTTCACTACTGTTACTGGCTTTGTGAATATGTCTGCACAATTCTCTCGTGTATGGAACTTTTTAAGAGCTACTTTTCTGGTATCGATCACATGTCTCAGAAAATGATACCTTACATCAATGTGCTTGGTTCTGCTGTGATAGGCAGGATTTGTAGCCAAGTGAATAGCACTTTGACTGTCACAAAGTACATCCACTTTCTCATGCTTTCTTCCAATTTCATCTAGCATACCCTTTAACCAGATTGCTTCTTTACTGGCATGTGAGGCAGCTATATATTCGGCTTCAGTAGTGGACAACGCAACTATTTCTTGAAGCTTTGACATCCAACTAATCGCTCCACCTGCAAGAGTAAAGACATAACCTGTAGTAGATCTTCTTTTGTCCAAATCACCTACATAGTCAGCATCTACATATCCGCAGACTGATCCTTCACTACCATTAAAGACGATGCAATGGTCACTTGTGCCTCTTAGATATTGAAGCACCCATTTCACTGCTTGCCAATGTTCTTTACCTGGATTTGCCATGAACCTGCTGACAACTCCAACTGC
>APFE030202679.1:4101-16333 GCA_000404065.3 Pinus taeda
AATTATTGGATGATACAAATGACAAGACCTCCTTTCTATATAAATGAGTCTAAGGGGTCATAATATAATCAGAGCCGACATAACAATAATAATGTAAGGGCACAATAATAACAATAATGGGCTTCTATGGGGCACAATAATAACAATATGGGGACTACATGGGCACAACGATATAATAAGGGGGTTGTACTAATAACAATTAGGGGTTACACTAGTAGTATAAGGACCTAACAGGTAAACAATGAAGGATACATATCCCACATCTGATCAACCATCTCCCATGTAGCTTCATTTGGCCAAAAGTGCTTCTATTGCACTTTAACCTGCTCGATTGATTGATTATGGAGCATGAGAATCTTTCTTTGCAAAATGAATTGACGTTCCGACTAGAATTCTCCTTCTGGTTCGACCCGCAATACAAACTAGTCAATCACATGATCAACATCTTTAACATACTTCTTAAGCTATGACACATGGAAAACATCATGGACTTTCATTGTTGGAGGAAGTGCAAGTCTATAGGCCACTTGTCCAATTCTCTCAAGAATCTTGAAAGGCACGCAATACCAAGGTGCCAACTTGGCACATGACACAATCCACAGGGAGTTCTTCTTGGGATTGATGCGCAAGTAAACCTATTCTCCAACCTAAAACTCCTTAAATACCCCATGCCGATCTGTAAGACTCTTATTCCTTTCTAGCGTTGCCTTTTGATTCTTCTTGATGACATGCATTTCCTGTTACATCTCTGCCAACATGTCCGGTCCTATCAACACCCTATTCACTGGATCACTCCAACTAATAGGATAATTACAACTTCGCCCATAGAGTGCCTGAAACAAACTCATCCTCAATGACTCTTGATAACCATTGTTGTAAGCAAACTCAACCAGTGGAAGATACCCTTCCCACTTTCGTTGTTGATGCATAACGTACATCCTCAACATGTCCTCCAAATATTGTTGACCCTCTATGTCTGTAGATGATAAGTTGTACTGAAGGACAAATCTATACCCAAAAATGCAAATAATTCCTTTCAAAATATGGAGGTGAACTTAGCATCCTTGTCTGACATAATCTTCTTCAGAACACCATGCAACCTTATTATCTCCTTGATGAAGGCTTGTGCTACATCATTAGTTGAATAAGTAGACTTCATTGGAACGAAGTGTGCTACCTTAGTCAACTTGCCAACCGCAACCATAATAGAATCATGTTGTCTAGAGGTCCTCAGAAAAATTGTAATCAAGTCCATGGAAATGACCTTCCATTTCCACTATGGAATTGGAATTGGCTGTAGTAATCCACTTGGATGCTTACACTCTAATTTTACATGTTGACAACCTAATAATCTCGCAACCAACTCTGCCACCTCTTTCTTCAGATTTAACCAATAGTAGAACTTCTTCACTGCTGCTAATGTCTTCGGATATCTTGGGTGACCCAAATATGTATTAGCATGAAATTCCTTCAATACAATCCTCTTGAGCTAACTATTGTCTAGCACATATATCTTGTCCCTAAATCTGATCAAACCATCTGCTATGAAATGATAGTCCACATCCTGTTCACCTATACCCTATTGTAACATGTTCTTAAGCTCCCTATACCTTTCATCTTGTTGCTCTGCCCACAAGATATGATCCTATAAATATGTCCCATAAGAACTCATAACTGCTATATGATTTACTTGTATTCTTTTACTGATAACATCTCCAACCTTGTTTTGTTTCCCCTTAATGTACCTGATCTCGATGTCAAAATCACTAATCTTGGTCAATCATCTAGCTTTCCTTGCATTCAAATTTGCTTGGTCAAACAAGTATCTCAATCTATTATGATCACTCATCAATATAAACCTTCTGCCAAGAAGATAGTGCCTCCACATCTTCAATGCATGAATGATCACTGCTAACTCAAGATCCCATGTCACATCATTATGTTCATGCTCATTCAGTTTCCTTGATTCATAGCACACTACCTTTCCTTCCTGCATCAGGTTTCCACCAAGTCCTCTCTTGCAAGCATCTGTACACACCATGAACTCTTTATTCAGATCTGCGATTTTTAGCAATAGAGCATTTGTTAACAACTGCTTCAATTGCTCAAAATTTGTTGCACATTCCCCCATCCATTCAAATTTCTTACCTTTTCTTTGAAATGATGTAATAGGATAAGAAATTT
Source organism: Pinus taeda (assembly GCA_000404065.3). Classification (NCBI taxonomy): domain Eukaryota; kingdom Viridiplantae; phylum Streptophyta; class Pinopsida; order Pinales; family Pinaceae; genus Pinus; species Pinus taeda. The sequence goes on from APFE030202679.1 coordinate 6,286, forward strand.
TTGAGAAGTTCGTGATGAACCTCCTATAACAACCTGCTAACCCCATGAATGATCTGACCTCATCCACATTCCTAGGAGCTGGCCATGCCATGATAGCTCTTATATTTTCCAGATCCACTTCTATGCCTTCCTTGGAGACAACATGGCCCAAGTAATGTACCTTTATCTGAAAGAAACTACATTTACTAATCTTGGCATACAATTGCTACTCTCTTTGCAGTCTTAACATTGCAGCTAATTATTTGACATTCTATTCCTCATTCTTAGAATATATCAATATATAATTAATGAATACAATAACAAACTTGTCGAGATAAGGACACAATACAATATTCATCAAGCACATAAAATTAGTTGAAGCATTAGTTAAACTGAAATGAAATACAACAAATTCATAATTCCCATAGCTGGTATGGAAAATAATATTGTAGATGTCCTCTTATTTGATGCGTACTTGATGGTATCTTGATCTCATATCAATATTTGAGAACACTATTTCTCCCTTTAACTGGTTAAACATGTCATCAATCATCGACAACATATACTTATTCTTAATGGTCACCTTGTTTAGCTGCATATAATCAATACATAATCTGAGAGTACCATTCTTCTTCTTTACAAACAACATTGGCGCACCCCAAGGTGACACACTTGGAATAATGTTTCCCTTGTCAAGCATTTCCTTCAACGGCAACTTCAATTCCACTAAATCTAGTGTGATCATCATATATGGTGTTTTTGATGTTGGTGTTGCCCCTTGTACCAACTCAATATAAAATTCCACTTCCCTGTGAGGTTGTAACTCTGGAAACTCTACAAGAAATACATCTTGAAACTGTTGTAGAACTGGGTACCTCAACATTTTTTCATCCTCAACATCCTTACCTTTATCACTGGAAATATGTACTGCAAATAACACACACCCTTTCCTATGACTGCACTTTGCCTACATAGATGTAACCATCCTAACTGATGTTGCCTTTTTCTTACCCTCCAAGATTCTCTTTTATCCATGTCATCCAAGCATTCAATATCCTTATCATAACATTCCACCTTATTCCTATGAAGATACAACCAATCCATACCCAATAACATATTGTATGAAACCAACAGAAGTAGATTTAGATGCACTAATGTAGACATACCATTCAATTCAAATGCCCAATCTCTTACCCAATGATAAAATCTTTTATTTTACCTGTAGCCAACCACACTAACCAATATTATGCATGTACATCTTTATTCAAACCACATTTATCCACTAGGGCAGGGTTAACATAACTATAATTAGATTCAAGGTCAATCAAAATAGAAACAACTTGATCACAAACCTTACTACCCATCTCGATAATAGATTCCTAGTGATCTGCATGCATGTTATCCAATGCTGCATAAATCCAAGGAATACTTTGTCCAACATCCCCCATTTCCTGTGCCTCCTGAGCACTGTCGATCTCTGGCCTAGCACCCTAATGCTGCAGACAATCTCTATGACGATGATCCTTGCCACAAGTCCAACATTGTAAAGGATTCCTGCCATCAGCCTTGTTTTTCTCGTCAAATTGAAATCCCCATCCTCTTTCATATGCATTGAACTTATTAGGCATTGTTGCATTCTCTTTGTTACCTACGTCCTAAGGTCTAGTTCGCTTCTTATCCCATTTTCCTTTATTCTTCTCATTACCTTTCGAATCCTGCTTAATCTCAGATCTGTGCTTCGATCGATCATAGCAATGCTTTAGCTTTTTGATGGTTTCCCCTAACGATCTAGGCTCATCAAACTCAATTCCATCTTTCAATGATACCAACAACCCACTGATGAATCTTTGAATCTTTGCTTTCTCCTCCTTAAGATAAGGAAGATACCTTAATAACTCTAAGAATATTATAGTGTACTTCTCATTGGTCATGGATCCCATCTTCAACTCATATTATTCTTTTCCTCTGTCATCATAGTATCTCTCTGATAAATACTTCTTCGTGAAAAATCTCTCGAACTCACTCCAAGTCAAATCCTCTTCCTGAATGCCTATGACATTCTTTACATCTTCCCACCAAATGTCTTCTTTACCTTTAACACTGAATGTAGCTATCTTACCCTTCATCTTCTCTGAGTAATCATGCAACCGAAAGAACTTATTAATCCCAAGTAACCACACTTCTATATCCTATGATTTCTTCATTTCTCCATCGAATGTAGGTGGATTTTCTTTCTTGAACTTATCTAGAAAATATCCCTTGTTTCTTCTCCTATAAGGATGATAGAGCTGATGACCATGATTCCTGTCGGAACCAGAACTGGAGTAAATCCCATGTCCACTGCCTCATCTATAAGGTGTATCCAAGAACCTGTCATCTCTGACGGTATCATCTTTATTCGACCTGTGCCCACCATGAAATCTGCTACCATATGCTCCATTAGTCTTTTCCTTTTGTCCATGGTTGATCCTAAGTGGTCCCTTTGTTTGTAAGTTTGAAAAACTCTGAAGGATAACTGCATTGACCTCTGCTTGTTTCTTTTGTGCCCTAACAAGTCTCTCTTGTGAGTGAATGATTCTATCATTATATTCTTTACAAATTCTTATTTCTGCCTTCAAACTTCTCAAAGTGTTTTTTATGTTAGGAGAGTACCCATCACCATGTTGCTCATCTGATCTATATGGAGAGTCTTGTGAACTGTGGTCTACCATTTTTCTAATCATATTTGATCTTCTAGCTGCAATGATATCATGTCAAATAAACAAAACATAAACATACCAACATACCTCAATGTAGTTCAGGGGAGGGTATTTCATCTACAAGACCAACCTGATTAGCATGATATATATATATATATAAACTGACATCATCTCAATCATTATCCTAGTTACCATGCACGATGCCATAACTATAACACCGACTAGGTACAATGCATGCATGATAAACATATGGACAACATGCATGCATACACAATACATATACAATCGACATGTATTAATGACAACATAACTACAACGATGACTGATACCATGCATACATAACAAACACATAAACCACAGGTATAATGAAGACATATGCAACTGACATGTCTACATACAAACAAATTCTGCCCATCCATTCCAAGGGTTGAACCATGCTCTGATACCACTATGTGGTATCAGATATCGCCCAAAGAGAACATAAACTAGACATTACCCAAAGAGAACCAAACTCGCTCTGATACCACTCTGTAACACCCTCCTCCCACACTTACCCAGGCCAATAGGTCCACCAGCGTAAATATGTGATGAAGAGTTACTATGATATGATTCAACTCCCCAAGTACAGTTAAGGAAGTGGAATTGGAAAACCAAAACCAAACTGACCTTCCTCAGGAGCTACAGGACCCCCAGGGGCTAATCAACCACTCGAGGTGCCCAACCCCTGAGTTAACTTGCTTTTTAGCTAAACCAAATCCTCAATCACTCCCATGACAAGCCCTCCATACGATTGTAACCCTCCAGTCGCTCTCACAACAAGGCCTCCATGCGACTGCAAACTTTTTCACCCAGTTCTGTGTCAACGACTGCGAGATTTAAGCCACTTTTTCAAGCTAGTCTTCGGGCCATTGCCCATAAGTTCATAGAACTTTCCAAAAAAATGAATGACACGAGGAGAAATCCTTTCACATAAAACACAGACAAGAACTTTACCTAACTAGACCTACCTATGACAAACATTTCATCAACACATCATGAGCATGTAATCTATAGGTCATAATTACATATTTTATCATAGGGTCTCATACTTATCTGAAAATCGTCAATAAGGTTTGATTCCCTCTCACAATAGCTGCATTATCATATATTAGGCCATCCATTCATTAAAATTTCATCTACTTAAAAAAACATCATCTGATCCATAACTCAAATATGTCATTAACCATGCTTGTAACCAAAATATAACCATATAAACAACAATAATAGAACAACCATCATAGCCACACCATAACAAGTACATTTACACATAGAACATAAGAAGAAAATGAGCTCTTATTAACATATCAAAATCCAACCAAGTTAGAGACTTTCGCATACCACCCGACCATAGATTGGATTGAACCAAATCTTTCTTTCAACCAATCACCCCCACACCATATTCCAAGCATGAATGTGGGATCTCATGGAATAAACCAAGAAAACCAAACTAGGGCTTTTAGAGGCCAAACAACCTCAACCCTAAACCAATGATTCCACCTCACTACTAGCCATCACTAACTACAATCATATCATTCTCTATCCAAGTTTTCCAGGGCTCCAAAGAATTTGTTCTAGCTCGACTTCCAGGACTAGTAACTCAACCCAACCCACATCTGTCGCTAGCCTCCAGAACGTTTTTCCAACCAAGGCTTCTAAGAATAGTAACTCAACCCACCAAGGGCTCCAGAGCGTTTTTCCAACCAAGGCTTCCATGACTAGTAACTCAACCCACCAAGGACTCTAGAGAATTTGTCCAACCATGTCTTCCAGGAATAGTAACTCAACCCAAGTTGTTACAGGGCTTCCAGAGCGTTTGTCCAACCAAGGCTCCAAGGGCTAATAACTCAACCCAAAACCATAGGGAACATAAGCACCAACCAAAAAATGAAAGGGAAAAACCACAACACCATGGCTATCCGGGAAATGGCAAGGCTAGGAAAAACCACTGTCAATCCAGACAATCCTCCATGCCAATGATAGATCATAACCAAATAACCACATTCATATGTCATGCATGTCAAAAATAGCATGGAAAAGCTACACAACTCAATACCTGCAAAGAAAACCCATTGTAGTTTCTGATTCCATTGTCCTCTTATGCTCTTCTACTTTTCCTTTTCCTTCTTACTCCAAATCCAAAGTCTGCCCAAAATCCTCTAAGAGTGCTCCAAGAACTCTAAGTGTGCAAGAGTATGAGAGAGAGAATGGAGAGAGAGGTCCAAGATAAAACTTACAAAAGGTTTTGAATTGATCCTCAAAAGCATTTTTATCATTGAGGCTTGTATTTTCCTCAATTTCTCTATTTTTCTTCAATTTCCTCCTCATATGCAACCTGTGACCTTTCAACTTCCTTTTCTCTTATTTTCTATTAATTTCATGAGTAAAATGCCTATAAATGCCTCATGCCTTTCCAAAGACTTTTCCATTTCCTTGCCAATTTCCCTAGATATTAATTAATCACAAGTGTCCCCTGTCACTATGATTTTTCCCAACATTCAACTTGGAATATGTTTCCCATGACCTTGGTTATTATTTTTCCTTTATTAACTTTATTACAAGGAATTTTAACTTGGGGTTGTTACACTTTGGACCTTATTTATTAATGGGGGGTGTAGGGGGGGATATCCCCCCCTACTACTATTTCTAGGACATACATGTGGCCGAAGAGGCTCTTGTTGATCCAACAAGTTGTTGACACTCTTAAGACCTCTTCCTTCCCATTTCCATGTTTGTGGCTGAAGAGGTTGTTGCCAATTCAACAAGTTGGTGACCCAATTATTTGTGAAGGTTGCAGGGTGCCATGAATGCTAACCCTCCTATTCATAATGAGGGAAATAATGGTATGGGAGAGCATAAAATAGACATTACCCGAAAAGAAAGGAACCTACTCTGATACCACTATGTAACACCTTCCTCCCACACTTACCCAAGCCAATCGATCCACCGAGGTAAATATGTAACAAAGAGTTACTACGATATGATTCAACTCCCCAAGTACAGTTAAGGAAGTGGAATTGACAAACCAAAACCAAACTGACCTTCCTCAGGAGCTACAAGACCCCTAGGGGCTAACCAACCACTCGAGGTTCCCAACCCCTGAGTTAATTTGCTTTATAACTAAACTAAACCCCCAATCACTCCCATGACAAGCCCTCCATGTGAATTTAACCCTTCAATCGCTCTCACAACAAGGCCTCCATGCGAATGTAGATATTTTCACCCAGCTCTGTGTCAACGACTACGATATTTAAGCCACTTTTCCAGGCTAGTTTTCATGCCATGGCCCATAACTTCATAAAAATTTCCAGAACAACAAATGACATCAGGACAAAGCCTTTCACACAAAACATAGACAAGAACTTGACCTAACTAGACCTATCCATGACAAACATTTCATCAACACATCATGAACATGTAATCTACAAGTCATAACTACATATTTGATCATATGGGTCTCATACTTATTTGAGAATTGTTAATGAGGTTTGATTCCCTCTCAATAAAAATAAACCTCACAATAAAATGCCTTCAACATAATTAATATTTAATAAGTACAAGTTAAAAAAATCATATAATTTATATAAATTTTGAATTGGTAACTTTTCCATATACTTCTATTAAATACGCTAAAAACATATGATTAGCCCTATATATATATAAACTGAATATATCTTAAAATAAAGATAAAATAAAAAATTATCAAATTTATCTTTATGAAATCTTAATATTTAAAAAAAAATCCACTTTAATCATCTCAATGTTTTCTTAAATTAATATTTGCAGATTACAGTGCAAAGACACGTCGTCGGTGACGTTAAACGAAGGGGATGGCAACTGTGTCAAACGAAGGTTCTCTACGCCAAAACAAAAAGACATTTTCATTGTTGTCATGGTTACAACTATGACTTCTATATTGTGGCTTCAGATTAGCATATGGAAAATTATGTGTACATAAAAATAAGCAACCTAATAGCTGGTAACCATAACAAGTAAGAAATGATGGCATGACATGGGGCTCTCAAACTATATTTTCCATTTAAATGATGACTGTGATCCTATGAAACTTGATCCAATGATCTACCTAGTTCCCAGACAATTGATTTTCCAATATGATTGCTCAGATCAAAACGAATGAGAAGATGATGAAGATGAAAACAGTTACCGATTTAGAGAGAATGTTTGTGCCGAAATCATGATGAACCAATCCAAGACCATTTTTGACGCCTGTTCGATGCTCTCTAGCCCCACCTCCAAATATTAAACACTGCCTTGCCTTCTTCTTCTGTTGCTTATCTTCGTCCTCTCTTTCTCCTTCTTTCAATGTCAATGTGTCAAGTAATTCGACCCATGAGATGCAGAACAAGGGGAAACCGTAGTGCTTCACACATGGCAGTTGGGGGTTTCTTCTGCCTCTGCCCATTTTTTAGGATGTGATGTGATGTTGATGTTGTGAACCAATGCTGGTAGTTGGCAAATTAAAAAACTTGTTGGATCTAGACAAGAGGATTTAGATCATTGGCCGACTACTCCGCTACTTGGACAAAATTATCAGGTTGACGATATGGACACTTGTTCAAGATTTTGTCACTAATGACAAATAACAATATCTGAAAAAAATAAACCTTACAGTAAAATGCCTTCAGCGTAATTAATATTTAAAACAAATTTCTATTAATTTAATAAAATAAAATCTTTATTCCAATAACTTAACAACTTAATAGGTTACCCAAAATTTTTTTTGTCCTTCAACTTGTAAAATATTGTGAATTTATATTTAATAATAATTATCATAAAAAAATTTAAATAGCTTTCCAAAATAATTAATAATACATAATATATATATATATATATATATATATATATATATAAGTTTTAAATATAAACAAATGAAGTGTCATAAAATTTCTATATAATGCAATTATACATAATCAAAATATCAATTTTTAATTTTAAATTCCGCTGGTCTAACGGATGTCATTTTAAAGATTTGGTTGGAAACCCTCAACACACCCTCATAATCCAAGGCCGACGATGCCATGGCACTTACCAGTCCCACGCGGCCACGCAATGCAATTACACGGTTTTCGAATTTGTATTTAGATTGGGTGTTGTATGTGGAATGAGCAGAGCGATGTCAATTTTCTGAGGCCATGGCTTTCTTTTCAAATGGCCAGAGCAAATCCTCTCAATCAGGTTGATGCAGCATCGACTCCGATTCATAGGAGAAGAGATTGCACGCAAAGGTAAACCGTTCCGGACGCCACCACTCTTCTTCTCCCACTGCCTCCTCGTTCCACTCTGAATACGAAGAGGTGAGCACCTGCCCAACAGCGGAGAAGCCCGCAGCTCCGCCTTCGCCCATGAAGAATCCAAAGTACCCTCCAGACAGGTCCGCAGTTCGAAACCAGAGCACCCCCTCGGAGCCGAACCCTGATACCCGCTCTGCTTCGAAGCCCAAGAAGGGTGTAACCGCAAAAAGAGCCAACGATGATGCTTTTGCCGAAGAGCAGCCCGCACCGAAGAAGCAATGTGTGACCAAGGAAAAGAAACCCGCTGAAGATTATGAAGGGCAGCCCGAGCAGAAGAAGCAATCAGCGTCCAAAGAAAAGAAAGCCGCTGAAGAAGAAGTCCCGGCTTCTAACCCTTCGAAAAAGAAATCGCGGAAGCAGCAGATAGAATCCCCGGCCCCTGTCCCTCTGGTAACTCCTGCAAAGCACTCGCATGAGAAATCCTCGAAGAAAACGGCGCGTGTGTGGACTGACAACGAGGAGAGCGTCATCATGCATTGCTACCTGGAGAGTGCAAAGGAGGGTCTGGACTATTCCAAGAACAGGCCGCAGTTTCTTGCAAAGATTAATGATTCATTGGCCCACAAGGGAAGTAACACCCAGCTGTATGAAAAGGTGAGGAGTATGAAAAGGAGGTATGAATCCATAAAGAACAAGATGGCTCAGGGGAATATCAAAGAAGATGCTTTTGTTTACAAGAGCTTGCACGAGAAGGAATTGTATACGCTGTGGAAACAGGCATGGGGCCAGCAGCACGATGAAGATCAGATGGAGGTACATCACACCGAGGCAGTTGGGGATGCTATGCACTGGCATTCTGCTGGAGAAGGCCAGACCTCGCCTGGAGACCGTGGGGAGGAAGACGCAGAAGAGGAGGAAGAAGTCGAGAGCGATGGAGGCACTGTCACTGATAAGGAACCGAAGGTCCTCAGTACCGAGAAGGCCCCGGTTTCGAATCACATACCTGTCAAACCCCCAGTTTCGTCGACGGCATTACCAAATAACAATTCGGAAGATAGGCTTGTCTACGAAACAATTATGACGGAAACCAGGGATATGGTGGCTGAGGTCATCAGAGATGTGAAGAAAATGGTTGAAACGTCTGAGGCAGAATTGAAGGCATTGCTGCTCAGAATTGAAATGGCGAGAGTGTTGAAAATATGTAATTTCACTGCCCGCGCACAGGTCAGCGGTCAACAGGGCAGAAAACCACCGCAGTAAACCTAAACCACCGGTCTCATATTGCACCACCTCTCAACGCAAAGTGGTTTCCGTGCATCGAGCTCCGATGCAATTGGGAGCTGACAGCTGTTCAAGCGCTGATGCTGGCCTAACATCAGCACTGACAATCCATCGGAAGGTATCGTTCACCCAACTAAGCCTGTCCGATATCCGTCCGATCTTGGTGCTTCTCTGTCCGCCGTTTGATTGTCTGGAAGGTCTCCGCTCGTTAAGGTGTCCGAAGTACATACGGCCTGTTTGAAAAATGAATGCAGCATGGAGTACGGGGGCCTGTTAAAATTAAATGAGGCGTGGACTATTGCCCATACCTTATATTAAATACATTGTCATATGTTTTGGTAAGGCTGTTAATTTCTTCTTACGGCGAAGTTAAATAGGAGTATGGGCGGAGTATTCCGTAAGTTTATTTATTTTTTTTATATAACGTTGACCAATTTTGTATTGTAAAAAAAAGAACCACCCTCGGCGATTAAAAAAAAGAGAATGAAGTTTGTAATGTATTTTTTTTATATATGAAAAAAAACAAGGGGTCCGTAGTGCCAATGAAAATTAGTGAATCTCACACAGTGAGTGTAAAAACTTCGCAGCAGCGAATGTAAAAACACAGAGAGGTGAATTTTGTATTACAGGGAATGCACAGAAGTGCACAAGCATCTTGGGTCTGTAATGTAAAAGTGATTTTCATCCAGCAGAGTAAATTTTGTTTTGTAATGTAAGATTGCATAGCAGTGCAGGAAGAGGAGAAGTAAATGAAAACCAGTGGCTTGTTTTGTTCCAAATCCATGAGTTGTTTCACACAGG
>APFE030202681.1:0-10093 GCA_000404065.3 Pinus taeda
AGATGACGTGGATGGCTGGAAAAATGGGACAGGAACCTCGAGCACGTTGACACCTAAGTGCCCATGTGGCTCATCTAGAAAACCGACATGTGGAGCATTGCGTTTAACAAAAAGGCTGCAGGATCTTCAGATAGCTGCAGGATCATCAGATAGCTGCGGGATCATCAGGTAGTTGCGGGATTCCTGCAAGTAAGTCAAAATCTAAACAAATAGTCATCCATTAGCAAAACTTGCTTGAACATGCTTAATAACACCTAATGTAATGATCTGGGTGGTTTTATGGTGAAAATGAGGCAAAAGTGAAGGAAAGATAAGGAAAGATTGAGGAAAATGGTAGATAAGTAGGTGTAGAATAGAGGCTCTACACCCTGCACGTGGGGGTCCAGGGGCTAGCAGTCCCCCGGTGGGGGTTCGGGGGCAGCGCCCCCGAAGCTAAAAGCAGATGTAAAATTGCCTTGTAAAAGAATAGTAATTTCTAGTCAATCTAGGTCGTTCATTAGGCATATGATCTGACGGTAGAACGTATGTTTAGTTTAGGGTTTTTTTCTCTAGAAGGCAACCCCTCTCTTTGTATGAGGGCATTGTATTGAGTCTGTGTAATATATGTGTATTCTCTGAGCGAGAAGCAGAGTGGTGGGACTGTGAGAAAAAAAAAAGGATATTACAGTGGATCTGCTGTAGGTTGTGTCTCTTCATTTTGCTGGATAATAGAAAGGAAGGACTGGCTGTTCGGGGTGGGCGTAGCCCAAACTAGGTGAACCACGTATATCTGTGTCTCTCTTGTTTTATGTATTTTATGTGTTTATATTTTTGCAATATTTTATGTGTTCTATTGCTCCGTAACATATAATTTTCCAACAACTCTCGAAGCCAAAGGTATATTTGGTTGATAAACTTGCAGGAAAGAAGGGTTCCTCGTTCGAGTTTGAGAAATAGAGGAAGATGGTAAGTTTAGGGTTGAGAAATTTAATGGCCAAACTTCTCACTGTGGAAGATGCAGATGGAAGATTATCTATATCAGAAAGATCTGTACCTACCATTGGGCGGAAAAACAAAGATGCCAATGGATATGACAGATGAAGAATGGAACCTTCTCAATAGAAAGGCACTTGGAACAGTATGGTTGTGCCTCGTAACATTGGTTACCTTCAACATTTCGAAGGAAACAATGACAGAGGGTTTGATTAAGGCATTGGAGAAACTATATGAAAAACCCTCACCCTCAAACAAGGTATTTCTTATGAAACAGTTATTTAATATGAAGATGTCGGAAGGTGGATCTGTTGCAGACCATTTAAATTATTTTAATATTATTACAAGTTAGTTATGTTTTGTAGGGTAAACTTTCATGATGAAGTTAGAGCTATGTTATTCCTGTGCTCATTATCAAAAAGTTGCAATGGTTTAGTAATGGCCATTAGTAACTCTGTTTTTGGATCTAGTACTTTAAAGTTTGATGATTTTGTCAGTGCTATCCTTAGCGAGGAAATGCGATGGAAAAGCTCTGGGATGACATCGGGTAATGCTTTGAGTGCAGAGTCTAGGGGAAGAAAAATGGAAAGAGGAAAGAGCTCAGGATATCACAGTAAATCAAGGAAAGGGAGATCCAAGTCCAGATCAGGGATAGTGTGCTGGAAATACGGAAAGAAAGGACACCTAAAGAAAGATTGTAGATCTCAGAAGGTAAAAGAAGGAGATACACAGCAAGAAAACAATCATGAAGTAAATGCGATAGGTGAGGTGTTACAAGATGCTTTGATTATTTCTTTTGAGAATATTATTGATTCTTGGGTGGTAGATTCAAGGGCCTCATTCCATGCCACACCTGATAAGAAATACTTTCATGACTATGTTCAAGGAGATTTTGGACAAGTTCATTTGGGTGATGATAAACCCTGCAAAATTATTGGAATGGGTAAGTTTCTTGTAAAACAACAGAATGGAAACGAATGGCTACCAAAGGAGGTAAGGCATGTTCCATATCTAAAGAAAATTTTGATTTCAACAGGGCAGTTAGGCAGTGAAGGTTGTGTAACAACTTTTATAGATAAGGCTTGGAAGGTCACCAAAGGAGCCATGGTAAGAACAAAAGGTGAAAACGTTGGTACATTGTATTTATGCAATGGTATTTCTAACTCTGTTAATGCTTTAACTTCCAAAGGAGCGGATGCAGCATTATGGCATCATAGGCTAGTACACATGAGTGAAAAGGCAATGAATATTCTTCACTCAAGGAATTGTTGCCAGGTTTGAAGAATGTTGATTTGGACTTCTGTGAGAATTGCATTTATGGAAAACATAAGAGAGTCAGATTTCTCAGAGTTGGGAAAGAAAAGAAGAGCGAACAATTAGAGCTTATTCATACAGATGTATAGGGACATGCTCAGGTATCATCTCTCAGTGGCTCTCATTATTATGTTACTTTTATTGATGATGCAACTAGAAAAACTTGGTTTTATTGTATTAAGAATAAATCTGATGTATTTGATACTTTCAAGATGGAAAGCTTTGGTTGAATTGGACAGGGAAGAAATTGAAGTGTCTTTAGATCAACAATGGAGGTGATATTGCAGCAAAGGTTTGATAAGTACTATTCAAAGCCCTGGTTCACAGAGAGAAGATAGTTCCAAGAACCACAGAAAATGATGTGTTAGAAAGGATGAACAGAACAATCATGGAGTGTGCAAGGTGCATGAGATTGCATGCAGGATTGCCTTTACAGTTTTGGGTAGATGCTGTAGATACTGTTGTTTATCTAATAAACATAAGACCTTCAATTTCCTTGGATGGTGGTGTTCCAGAGGAAGCATGGACAAGTAAAAAGGTAAACTACTCTTTTTTAAAGCCTTTTTGTTGTGAGGCCTTTGTTCATATTGATAAAGAAAATAGAACAAATTCTAAGGAAAAGTCAAAGAAATGTACCTTTACTAGATATGGTGTTAATGATTTTGGTTATCGCTTATATGATTACGAAAATCACAAAATCATTAGGAGCAGAGATGTAATATTCAATGAAACGGTCTTGTATAAGAATCAGTTACAGGAAAAGAAACAGGAAAAAGAAAACAAGGAATACGCATTTCTTGATGAAATCACTGAGAAAGTAAAGGTTCCTGAAAATAATAATAATCAACAACCACAACAACATCAACCACCGCAACAGCAATAGGCACCCCAAACACCTGAATGTGGTGTTAGAAGATCTACCAGGATAAGTAACCCCCCTAAACAATACTCTCCTTCATTAAATTATTTATTGTTGACTGATTATGGTGAACCCAAATGTTATGAAGAAGCAATGCAGGTTGAAAGCAAGAAGAAGTGGGAGGTAGCCATGGAAGAAGAGATGGACTCCTTAATGCATAACCAGACTTGGGACTTAGTCAGGTTGCCTGTAGGTAAAACTATATTGAAGAATAAATGGGTTTATAGGCTGAAGGAAGAGGATGGAGGAAAACAGAGGTACACAGCTAGACTTGTGGTGGAGGGGTTTGCACATAAGAAAGGTATTTATTTTGATGAAATATTTTCTCCTGTTGCTAAAATGACTTCAATCAGAACTATTTTAAGTCTAGTAGCAGTTGAAGATTTTCATCTTGAGTAGTTAGATGTAAAGATAGCCTTTCTCCATGGCGATTTGGAGGAAGAGATATATATGCAACAACCACAAGGATATGAGGTGAAAGGGAAGGAGAAACTAGTGTGTAGGTTGAAGAAGAGCTTGTATGGCTTAAAATTTAATACCAAGGCAGTGGTATCTAAAATTTGACAAGTTTATGTTTGAACAAGGTTATACTAGATGTCACTCTGATCATTGTGTTTATCTGAAAAAAGCAAAATGATGGCAACTATATTATATTGTTATTGTATGTAGATGACATGCTTGTTGCAGGATCTAACATGCAGGAAATAAATGTGCTCAAAAGAAAATTGGCAAATTCATTTGCAATGAAGGATTTGGGAGCTGCAAAACAAATCCTTGGTATGAGAATAACTAGAGACAAGGAAAATCGTAAATTAACATTGTCTCAAAATGAGTACATACAAAAGGTGTTGAAAAGATTTAACATGCACAATGCAAAACAGTTAGTACACCTTTTGCTAGCCATTTCAAACTTAGTAAGGAAATGTGCCCAAAGACCCAAGAAGACATGGATTATATGTCTAAAGTTCCATATGCATCAGGAGTTGGAAGCTTAATGTATGCAATGGTTTGCACAAGGCCTGATATTGCACATGCAGTGGGACTTGTAAGTAGGTACATGAACAATCTAGGAAAGGAACATTGGATGGTAGTGAAATGGATTCTCAGATATTTTATGGGTACCACAAATCAAGCATTATGCTTTGGTGGTTCAAACATTTCTCTACAGGGATATGTTGATGCAGGTATGGCAGGGGACATAGATAACAGGAGGAGCACTACAGGATATGTATTTACTATTGGTGGAACAGATGTCTGTTGGATTTCAAAAATCCAAAGTGTTGTTGCACTTTCAACAATAGAAGCAGAGTATGTTGCTGCTACAGAGGCTAGTAAAGAAATGATTTGGTTACAAAGGTTTATGAGTTAAATGGGTAAAGAGCATGATATGGGCATGTTATACAGTGATAGCCAAAGTGTCATTCATCTTGCAAAGAGCTCAACATTTCACTCCAGGACTAAACACATATAGCTCAAGTACCATTTTCTTATGATCAGTGTTGGAAGATGGAGAATTGATGCTGGAAAACATACACATTAGCTAGAATCCTGTAGATATGCTAACAAAAGTTGTAACCAGGGAGAAATTGAGAATATGCTTAGTTTCAATTTGTCTTCAACGATGACGATGAAGATGAGAAACAACCAAGTCCAAAGAGGAGTCATTGTCTAGCAAATGAAGCAACAGTGGAGTTGCAACAATCATTCTCCAAGTGGGATATTATCGAGTATGGAGCATGATTGTTTAAAGGTCTTTGTTTTAGCTGGATGTATACCATAGGAATTTTGTACACCCCTCCACGTGGAGGGGTGCGGGGGGCATTTTTTCCCCCATGGGGGTTCGGGGGCAACACCCCCGAAGCGAAAAATAGATGTAAAATTTCCTTGTAAAAGTATAGTAATTTCTAGTCAATCTGGGCCGTTCATTAGGCAGAGGATCTAATCGTAGAACTTATGTTTAGTTTAGGGTTTTTATCCCTAGAAGGCAACCCCTCTCTTTGTATGAGGGCATTGTATTGAGTCTGTGTATTATATGTGTATTCTCCAAGTGAGAAGCAGAGTGGTGAGACTGTGAGAGAAAACAAAGGATATTACAACAGATCTACTGTAGGTTGTGTCTCTTCATTTTGCTAGATAATAGAAAGGAAAGACTGGCTATTCGGGGTGGACGTATCCCAAACTGGTTGAACCACATATATCTTTGTCTCTCTTGTTTTATGCATTTTCTGTGCTTATATTTCTACAATATTTTATGTGTTCCATTGCTCTTTAATATATAATTTTCTAACATCGGGGCCTTCCATTCCATATGAGCCTTCCACTTCCTTAGGATCTCATTCATATAACCTCCGATCTCGAACCCTTGCTCTTCCGGAATCGATTGGTTTAGGAATCTCGTCTTTGACTGTGGAGACCAAACCCACTTGGGGGCATCCTTCTATGATTTCTAAAGCCATCATGCTTGCAGGGGTCGATGTGTCCCATGGCACACATAACACTATTGACAAGGTACTTAGAGCAAAGGATATCCTAGCTTTAGTTCCCCCATGAAGTGGTTATCTTTTAATTGTATGTGTTTAGATAGTCCCTCTACAAAACTAGCTCTCAAGAGGCTCTTGGACTCTCAGCCTTGCGACATTATCTTTCTACAAGATACCTTAGGTTTGACTGAGCAGATTATCTGGATTTTGTGCTCTTTGATGCTAGGTTGGGGCTTTCACACATTAGATGTCAGTGGGTGATCGAGGGGTATTTCTGTAGGTTACAATTCCCGTAGCATTAACCCTATCTCTACTTGGGGTGGCCATGGGTTCATGGGAATGGACATTTTCTCCTCTGATATGGGCAAGAATATCTATGCTGTCAATATATATGCAACTAATAATAATAAGTTGGAATTCTGGAATAATCTATTAGGGATCTCTCTGATCAACAACATCACCATATTGGGAGGAGACCTTAATTTCAACATTGTCCATGAAGAATCCTAGGGTCATCACTCCCAGTTGGATCCCCTCTCTAATCAACTGGATCTATTATTAGAACAACATCGCCTTATTGATATCCCTATGAATAGAAAGATGCCTACTTGGCATAACAAAAGGATTGGAGATGTGGCATTAGGAAGAAGATTAGACAGATTTCTCATTAAAGAAGAGTTGTTAGCTTCCTTCATGAATTACAGGTAGTGGGTGGGGTTTGGTGGGATCTCGGATCACCCCCCATCTATCTAGAACTGGATGGAACAACACAAAATCCCAAGGCTCCTTTCAAATTCAATTCGACCTGGCTTAAGGACTCAGATTATCATAGATTAGTTACTGAGTATTAGAGAAGCCACCTACCTTCAAATGATCACTGTGTGGCAAAGGGATTTTGTCAAAACCTAGTGAAACTTAAAAGACTCTCCTTAAATTGGGCTTAAGCCAAAAAATCTGGGGATGATCAAACTCTCTATGACATTGAATGCCAAATTGATGAGCCGACTAATGACCAAGGTAGGGGGTACTCTTCCACTGAAGCAAAGGCCACATTAACGAAGTTGGAGGCACAAAGATCCAAGATTCTGCTAGAATGGGAAGAGACATGGAGACTCAGAAGTAGAGCTATTTGGCTTCAAGAAGGGGACGAAAACACAAAATTCTTCCATAATTTTGTCAAGGGGAGGTGGGTCAACAACACTATATGGCAGATTCTGAATGAACACTGGTAACCAGCACATACATTTCATCAGTTGACACATATGGGGAATACTCACTTCCAACAACTCTTCAAATCCCCCCTCAGAGCATCACTTGCAGAAACCATTTGAGTTGTTGGACGTTTCCCTAGATTTCTAGAGCCAGACTTAGTTGAGGATCTTATCAAACCTGTATACATGGGAGAATTGGAGGGCACATTGAAATGATTCAAGAAGGACAAAAGCCCGGGGCTGGATGGATGGTCAGTGGAATTCTACCTATCCTTCTTTGAAACCAGTGGTCCAGACCTTCTTAATGTTATTGAGGAATGCAGATCTACAAGAAGATTGTATGAAGCCATCAACGCTACTTTTATTGCCCTGATTCCTAAGGTGGACACCCCAGAGTCCTTTAGTTATTTTAGGCCCATCTCTCTCTACAACTGTCTGTGCAAAATCATTGCCAAGATCATTACAAACCATATCAAGCTGATCCTCTCTGATAATATATCGTTTGAACAATATTCCTTTCTCCACAATCGTCAGATACACGAAGCCATTGGTACTACCCAGGAATCCCTCCACTCCATCAAGTTGAAGAACCTAAAAGGAGCCATACTCAAAATTGATCTTTCAAAGTCTTTTGGCCGTGTCAGTTGGCTCTACATCAAGATGTTATTAACACACCTTGGGTTCTATATCCCCTTCATCCGATGGATCATGTGCTGCATAACATCTATCTCTTTTAGTGTCCTCATTAATGGCTCTACTTCCCACTTCTTCCATGCAGAGAGGGGACTGAGACATAGATGTCCACTCTCCCCTCTTCTCTTCCTATTATTCATGGAAGATTAAGCATGCTTATTTCCTTTGAAAAAAGGGCTGGGAGATTACAAAGTCTCAAGATCACGAACCAATGCATCCTTTCTCACCTCCTGTTCGTGGATGATGGTCTTATATTCCTCAATGGAGACATTCATGACTTCAATGCTCTATCTGATGTTCTGTGATTATTTTGCACAACAACGGGGATGGAAATCAATCGACTAAAATCCACCATTACCTTTTCGGCATGTTCTGCACAGGAACATCATCATGCATACCAAAATTTTCCCTTCCAGAGACTATAGCTGGAGGATGGAATAAAATACTTGGGTTTTCGCATAAAATCACATGCATACAAAATTGGAGACTGGACCTGGTTGGTGACCAAGGTGGAAAAAAGGATGAATAACTGGAGCCATCGATTCTTATCTAGGGCAGGGCGTTTGGTGCTTATTAAATATATTCTTGAAGCCACCCCAATTTACTGGATGTCACTTGCTTGGATTCCTCAAGGTATTCTATCCAGAATACAAAGGATTTGCTACAATTTCCTTTGGAAGGGGCATAAGGATGGTAAACCCTTTGCCTGGATCAAATGGAGCCGCAGTGTTGTGCCTAAAAAATGGGGGGGATGGGGTCACAAATACCTACTAGCCTTTGCACATGCATTGGTGGCCAAATTGGCTAGCTTCTCCTAAAGACCAAGAGCTTATGGACTGAAGTCGTCACTTATAAATATATTTGGCCTCAAAATATCATGGATTGGGTTCGATTACCTTCTTGTAACAAACATGGAATATCTGTCATCTAGAAAGCCGCCTTACAAAATTTCCCCACCATCCAGAGTGGAATAACTTGGTGAATCTGCAAGGATTTTGCAGTTCGCATTAGGATCGACCCACGGATTGGTTGCGGAAATTTGTAGCAACTCCCCCTGAATCTGATTTCATTTTCTTAACAACAAAGGCATCATCACAATGGATCATATTGTGGATCAACTAAATTCAACTATTTTTCAACATGCATGGAAGTTTGCAAAAATTATCGGCATCCCCGAACTGTGGACACAGGAGTGGACGCAATATACAAATGCATTATCAAAATATCATGTGAGAATTAGGGACAACAAGGATGAATTGATTTGGGCAACATGGAGCATACACACCCAAAGAGGGATAACCCATAATCCACATTGCACATAAGCCCAATGTTCTGGAAAATTGGTGGTACATGATATGGAAACTCAAGGCACCACCCTGCACTTGCCTATTCATGTGGAACACGATAATGAATAAGATACCCACATGCTCCAACCTTATGAAAAGATCTTTTGATGACCCATATCGGTGTGTTATTTGTCGTTGGAAGGAGGAAACACATGATCATTTATTTTTGTCTTGCACTGCCACACGACAAATATGGGAGCAGATTCTATCCTCGTTAAATATTACTCATAGATGGTAAGGGAAATACATCAAGGAAGCATGGAACAATTGGTGGAATGCATCTCCCACTATGAAAATTCTCATCTCCCTTTGATCCTTTGTTTGAATATCTTGCTATGAAGGAACAAAATTTATTTTAAAAAACATGCAAATCAGGTGGCCTCTAATTATTTTGAGTATATGTTACTACTACAATGAAATCCTAGAGGATGACCAACCCACCTCGACCCTATCTATTACCCCTGAAGTTATTGATCACGATCACCCCTGGGCATATTTTGATGGTTCAAATCAAGAGCATGGTTGTGGGGGGGCACTCCTACTCCACCTAACCAATTCCCATTTTTTCCACATTGGCATGGGCCTAGGTGTGGGCACAAATAATTATGACGAGCTCATCTTACTTTGTCATCTTTAATATTTTGCATTAAACCAAAATTGTAGACACTTACAGATCTTTGGGTATTCTAGGATTGTCATAAATTGGTTCAATTGCACATCTACATGCTATGTTCATTCACTCTGGAACATTTTGGATGATGCATTGTTTTTAAAATCACAATTTGATCAGATTAAATGTATAATTATTTACAGGGAGCGCAACCAAACTACGAATCAACTTTCAAAAGAGGCAGGGCATCAACCTATGGGTGAATGGCTAATTCAAAAACAAAGACAAGGATAGGGCTATCAATACTATCACAAACCTTACATAGAACAATTGCAACAAAGGGCTGATAGGCCCTAATTTATAATAAACTTTTTGATGCACCAGCCAACAGAAGATCTACAACAAACATTTTTGAATTTTGTAATATTTTTATATAAACATTTATTGAACTTTGAAGTTCCACCTTATATGGGTAATATGTACATACTTATATACTCTTTAATGACTATGGTCACACTTATATCATATGCCACACGCATCTACAACAT
>APFE030202682.1:0-28377 GCA_000404065.3 Pinus taeda
ATCGACAAGGAGACCATCATCCATATAGATCATCAACCCTTGCAGTACCTACAGATGCAGACCAAGTTGCAGCAATCTCGTCATTTCAAGTGGATGAGTTTTCTTCAACAGTTTCACTTGGTAATCAAGTATAAGAAGGGCACTAGCAATAAAGTGGCCGATATGCTATCTCGCCCTCCTATTTCTGCTTCTATTATTTTGCATAATGCATCATTGTCTTTTGAAAGTTATTCTGAACAATATGCTAATGATGATGACTTTAAAGAAGTTGATGTAAAACTAACCCATGGTTCACAGGTGGAAAACTATCATTTGCAAGGGAAATTGTTGTATCACCTTGGTAAATTGTGTATTCCCACATAAGAAAGAGTGCATGTAATTCGAAAGGCCCACACCTCTCTTGTGTCTAGACACTTTGGTGTCGAAAAAACTTTAAATCATGTACAACGATTTTGTTTTTGGCCTCACATGAAAAATATTGTGACTCGATATGTAAAGGGGTGCGTGATGTGTTCTGTTTCAAAGCCCTCTAATAGAAAACTCGGGCTCTACACACCACTCCCTATTCCGACTCATCCATGGGAAAGTGTGTCAATGGACTTTGTAGGAGGTCTATCTTTGTCTAGGAAGGGTCACGTCTATTTGTATGTCGTCGTTGACCGTTTTAGCAAAATGTGTGTTCTTATGCTTTGTAAAAAGCAAATTACTGTAGAGCAGACTGCTTCTCTTTTCTTTCAGTATGTTTGGGTCCACTTTGGGCTACCCACTTCAATTGTGTCAGATAGAGACTCTCACTTCCTTGGAGAGTTATGGACCAACTTGTGGAGGACGATGGACACCAAACTGAAAAGAAGTATGACATTTCACCCACAGACCGACAGACAGACAGAGGTGGTTAACAGGACCGTGGTACATTTGTTAAGGGGTTACTGTGGGAAACATCCCAAGTTATGGGATGAGCATCTCCCCTACATACAACATTCCTACAACTGAGCAGTGCATTCATCGACACAACGATCACCATTCAATACTTGTTTTGGATACTTTTCGAAGGATCCTTTTGACATGGTCTTTGGAAGAGAGGATGGTTCCAGTGGACGAGATGATAAGGATAAAGCTCAGCAGTTCATTCAGCAAATCTAGAAGGTTCACCAAGCAATGCAGGAGCAGTTGGAAAAGAGTCAAGCCCGTTACAAGGCTCGACATGATAAGCATCGAGTCAACCATCAGTTCCAAGTAGGCGAAAAAGTGTGGTTCCACATTAGCAAAGACAGAATGAAGGGGGAAGGAAAGAAGTTGCGACCAGTCCAGTATGGTCCATTCACCATATTGGAGAAGATTGGGAATAATGCCTTTCGTCTTGACTTGCCAGTATATATGTAGATGTACTTAGTGGTGAATGTGGAGAACCTGAAATTGTATGTACCGCCTTTGATCATGGACAATGATGAGGTGGGCACCATTCCTACAGTTGATGATTTTGCACCTGAATATCTCGATGAGTTGCCCGAAGACATCATTCTCGACAGAAGAATCAGGACTTCACGACGAGGAGATGTAGAGTACCTTTAAGTTGGATTAAAGGGAATGCATCCAAGCAAGGCCAAATGGATGGATAAAGAAAGAATGACGGCACAGTTCCCTCACTTGACAGTTGATTGATGAAAAGCTTTTGGCGGCCCAAAAGCTCCTCAGTGGGGAGGATTGATCCAGGAGGATCTCGAGACACCAAGGGGATGGATAAAGGCTCGAAATTAAAAATGGTAGAAAGGAGTAGTTGATGGCATCAGTTGAAAGAGCTCGTCTTCCTGATCGCGATGGCGCAAACGGTTCGTCGATCTGAGCTCGTATGCAAAAGATAGAGCCCCTCAAAGATTGGTATGGTAGAGGAAAAATGGGGCCCACAGTGCGCCACACGGCATCCTAGTGAGCACATGGGACCCACATGGTAACTTGACACTTGGCATCCCTCCAGTGGCCTTCTAGACCTGCACACACAACACACACACACACACACACACACACACACACACACACACACACACACACACACACAATCGTGGAGCCAACACATATGTATAAAGTTTGGGGTATGGACCATTGACCACAGATACGGTGGGGCTTGGGTAAGGCGGCCATGTATGTGGTCCCGCCACCCAAAGCCACCACGCATAATAAAAACAAAACTGCCCCACGTGAATCAATACTACAAACCCAATTTAATGTGGATCGTTGGGAAGGGATGGGTGTGATCCCATGAGGTACGGGCCTGCCCCTCATCAATGGTAAAAAAATATAATATATGTTATATTTTGGGATACGGTTGGGATTAATATGGGTTTGATAAAAATAACCCATAACCATATTATGATTTAATCTGCCTAAATTTTATATAAAATCATTTTTTTTACCATTGCGAAGGAGGAGATCAGCAACACGAATTTCAAGCCAAGGTGGTGGAACCTTGGGCACTCAGAAACACTAGTGGAACCTTGCCTGAGCATAATTTTTGCAGGAGGGTGAATTTGGTCCAAACTCAGAATTGGGCAAGTTTTATATGGATTTTACACCTCTCGGCGACGGGAATCCATTGGCAGTGTCAGTTTTTGCAACAAAGCTCTCCAATTTTCGAGCACTTTTCAACATGGAGATATAATGCTCCATTTTTGTAAATTGATAAATGTAACTTCTTTTGATGCCATTTTTAATGAATGAAGGCCTCCCCATTGATCGAGCAGGGCCCGGAGACGTAGTCCAAGAGGGACGAACTCTGTTATCAAGCTTCTTGTCTTCTTGTCATGCTTATGAGTTTCTTCTTCTTCTTCTTCTCACATGTGCACATTTAAGTTTCTCTTTGGTTAAGCTACAAATTGTTTATGTAATTCTTTTGACGCATCTATAAACAAAAGATAAACCGGACCAATGATTTTCCTTTGTTGAAGATCACATCGTAACCATGGTATCCCAACACTGCAACGAAGATTAGATTCTTCATTAGACCCAAGCCAAACATCACATCCTTGAGCCTGAGAGGAGAGCCCAACTCCCTTATGACTCGTACTCCTTCAATATGATTCTCCTTGCCTTGGTTACACACTTCTTCCATTTTGCTAGATTCTAAGTATCAGTTGTTGCTAGTTTCAGGATGTCATTATCAACAAATTCCTTCAACGTATTATCTTCCAGCACTACCTCCATGCGGTCCTTCTAAAAAACATAATTTGAGCTTCCCTCAAGGGCATACTCGAGTCTTATTCCATAGAAATACATCCTTCTAGCTCTGAAGAATTGATCCTACAAATTTGATCCTCCTTCAATAACAACTTCAAAATTTCTGCTCTACTGTGAATCCTACTTTGATACCATGTAGAAATTATTGTGTAGATCTGAAACTGCTCATGAAATTTGTTAAAACACAAGACTCAAATCTACTCTACTCATCTGCGAAATTCAATTCACGATTGAGAACAAAAATCATAAACATGCAAGAATAATTATCACACATACACAGATATTTATCTAGGGGAAAGCAACTGCTCAAAACCACTTCCTATTTGTATTGCATTAATTAGGGAATAGAGATGAAATACATATGTTTCTCAAGCTTGAGCACACAACCCGCAAGTGTATAGTCTATTGTCCTGCCTAACTGACTGACTCTGGCCAACACTTAGCCAATTTTCAAGCTCTCCAAGATCTTATTTCCTTGTGTTTTTCCTTAAGGAATTAGGCCCATATTAATTAATAATTTCCCTCAATTGGATTGCACAATTCCTTTAGGCTCGTCCTTTGACTGCATGCACCACTTATACACTTCGGAATAGTCTACAACTGATAGTACACTACCTTGGAATCTCCATCTCAATTGGGTAACTCTAATTCTCAGAATGCATCAATTATTTTGGGTTGATTGACTATTTAATTGGTTGATCATTGAGTGTGACTGAAGCCATACTACACAACTTGACCTTCCACTAGTTTCTCCAACAATTAGAACTAGTTTAACATACCATAACTCAATTTAACTGAAATAAATTGCCAAAAATTAGCAATCAATCATATTGAAATGAACTCAAGCTTCCCCAAATTGAATTGATTATTTAATTGAGTGACAAGTGCCATGTCACCTCAGTTAACGAACTCCAAGATTTTTGCTAATGTTGAAATTTGAATTTTCTCTAGTTTGACGAAGGCAAAGTCAAACTCGGATTTTCTTGCTGCATTTTCAACATAGCCAGCCATATACATAAAGAAACTATAAGCCAAAAGGATTGGAAATCTAAAAAATGAAGCAAGCAGGACCATCTGCCCTTATGAGGGAAACCATAGGTCCTCTTGAAAAGTTTTTCAACACAAAAAGAATTAAAGCATAAAATTAACATGAGGGCAAAAGCCCTATAGTGACCTAAAGCATATGAGAGGCTTGAGCGATACCAAGGACTACTTACTAGATTTAGCCACATAATGCTTGAGCTATGAGGAGTCTTCCAAAACCATGGGAATTGGACAATAGTAATCATCATCATCTGACAGAGGGTTCTTAATTGGTGAAGGATTCCTAGACAAATCATGGTGTGTTTCTAAGTCATGGTGCTTAGTTGGTTGAGGGGGCCTAGCTGGATTTTGGCACAAATTTGGTAGGGTGATCTCCATGGAAAAATGATGCATAGTTGGCTAAAAATGGGTGACGCTTCCCTAGCCTTTGTTCTCTGCATCCTTGCAACCTCATGCTCCAAGATATGTTGGGGTGCTTTCCATTGTGTTGCATTACTCTTGAGGCTTGAAGGAAGAGTATCCCTCAGTGGTTCGAGTGTCTTGACGATGGGTTTTGAGAAGAGGAGTTGGTGGAGGATGAAGTGTTATGGAGTTGGAGGCCTAGGGTACTCACAATTCCTTACAAGGAAACTAACACACGTCAAAGATGAAAATTAAAATCCCACATACGTCACTCCTACAGAATAGTGGCATCTTCCTGGTCATGAAGGAGGAGACTTAGAATATTGTGAAGAGGCCATGCATTGTCAATAGTAATGTGCATCTCTTGGGATTCTATGTTTTCTACTAGGCGAAAGTAATGAATTGGGATATTCTCATTGAATTTATCTATTCCTTGACCGTACCAAGGGGGAAGACGTCATTAGCCTATGCCTCTACAAGCCCTACGAGGCCTACCATGTTCTTTTACCATTTTTGTTGCAACGGACTATTGTGACCAATTATTTTTATTTCTTCTACCTTATACTATTAAATATCGAAACTTCTACCGGTTGATATCCCTACTACTGGTGCCCTTAACATTCTCTGCGTGTGAGCCATAATCCAATAAGATTATGAGTATACAACGACCCAAAGGGCTATAAATTCTTGGTTGAGAGGGTGCCACAATAGTGTACGCTAGAGTGATAGATAGGCAAGGGAGGAAGCATAAGGTATTTTCATTCCCTTGGATTGAATGTGACGGGCTCATCAACCATTAAGGTTGTAAACCCTTCCGTCTGCTAACATGACACCTAGATCTGGGGTGAATGTTGATGTGTACTAAACGTGAATGTTCAAAACTTTTTCAACAATTTTTTTAAAGAAATAAGAAACGCACAAACCTTTAGTGAAAATCATCCTCTCTTTAAATTGAAAGGATGAATATACACATGTATACTAAATATTTAATGATATATTTATTAATAAATGTTATTGTATATATATTTTTAAAGATGGTGATTATGGTTAATATTTATAGTAGAAACAAGAAAAACACATTAATCTTTAGTGAGGTTGAATATACATATATAAATATTTAATAATGCAACATTTATTAAGAAACATTATTACATATTTGTTTATTAATAAAAAAAAATTAAGAAGATCGAGTGGTGCATTCACTTGGTAGATATCGGGTGAATGAAATTTGGACCGAGGTTGAAGTCATCACATTAAGCAAAGCCACTTGGCGCACATCCATTGGTTTAAATATGGCCATTGATTAATTTCCACTTGGCACACACCCATTGTATGATGTTTGGCCAATGCAAACATAGTGATGTAGATGGGAAAACCTGTAATGTATACTTGCCAAAATCAGAAACATTGATATTACCAAGGTTTGAAGGGTTTGAATTTATGACAAAGATGTTTGGTGATTTAAATTATCACATAAACATTATGTATAGAGATTTGTGCAAATAGAATATATTTGGTATTTAAAAATGTCTTATATACAAATTTCTACGAACCTTATTGATTACAATTAAGAGATGATATTTTATTAAAATTTACATTTAATGTATTTAGAAATGTGACATTTTTAAATCAATAAACTTAACTTAACTTTAGATGCATCTCATTAACTATTGAACTTTCATGTTATTATTTATATGGTTATTAACCTACACTCATCCACCTTGGTAAGGCCTCCACTATAACATAGATTTGTTTAAATTAATCAAAACAATGTTTTTATTTGTGAGAATATGTTTTAAATCTCATTTCTATATAGTTACTACTTGGTATTGATGAATATCTTTCAAATATTAAATCAAAGTATATTAATATTAGAATAAATTTTCAAAATTAGCAAAAGAAATGTTGATGTGCACTATGAATGTTGAAAACTAAATCAATAGTTTTCAAAGAAACGAGAAACAAGAAACGTAGATTAACCTTCAGAGAAATTCATCCTCTCTTTAAATTGAAAGGATGAATATACAAACAGATACTAAATATTTAATGAAACATTTATTAATAAATGTTGTTAAATATTTTTTAAAGATGATGATTATGGTTAGTATTTAGAATAGAAACTAGAAAAACACATTAACCTTTAGTGAAAGAGGTAAACTGAGTTGATGACATCATCCTTTTCTTAAAGTGAATGGTTGAATATACATAAACAAATATTGAGTAATGCAACAGTTATTAGTAAATAAAAATCAGTTGGTCAAAATTTTCCCTAAGGCCTGAGGTTGATGCCGTCACTCTGAGCAATGCCACTTGGGGTACATCCCTTCATTGAAGTTTGGCCATTAACTAGTCACCACTTGGCAAACATATGTTGGTTGATGTCTGGCCAATGCAAATGTAGTGACTTAGATGGGCAATCCTCCAATATATACTTGCCATAATCATAAATATTGATATTATCAACGTTTGAAGGATTTGAAGTTATGAGAAATATTTGGTATTTAAAAATAGGTTATAGAAAAATTTCTACAAACCTTATTGATTACAAGAAAAAGACAATCTTTCATTAAATTTTTCATTTATTGTATTTAGAAATGTGATATTTTTAAATCAATAAACTATACTTAACTTCAAATACATGTCATTAACTACCAACCTTTCATGCTATTATTTGTAAGGTTTATAACCGACACCCATCCACTTTGGTAAAGACTCCACTATAACGTAACCTTGTTTAAATTAATCAAAGCATAGTTTTTGTTTGTGAAAATATGCTTTAAATCTCATTATTACATAGTTAGTACTTGGTCAGATGAATGTATGTATCAAATCTCATTGTTACATAGTTAGTACTTAATATGTTTTAAATTTCATTCTTACGTAGTTAGTACTTGTTAAATCTCATTGTTTTATGTATTTAATATTAGAATAACTTTTCAAAATTAGTAAGATGAATGTTGATGTATACTATGAATGTTGAAAATTATTTCAACAGTTTTCTCAGAGGAACGTGAAAAGCACATTAACTTTTAGTGGAAAAGGTAAATTGAGTTGATGAGATCCTCCTTTCCTAAACGTGAAAAGTTGAATATACTTGAATAAATATTGAAAAATGCGACATTTATTAATAAATATTTTTTAAGATCAAGATTATGATTAATATTTATAATATGAAATTTTATATAAAAAATTATTATTTTATTTAAAAAATAATTTTTTTGTATATAATTTTTTTAACTAGAGGATTCTACATAAATAAATACTTGAATAATACAATATTTATTAATAAATATTTTTTAAAATCATAATTATGATCAATATTTGTAATATGAATTTATATAGAAAATATTTTTATTTTATTTTAAAAATAATTAATTGTATATATATATATATTATATATATTTTTCATTTTAATTAGAGGATTATATAACTAACTTGTGTGATATAAAGTCGATTTCATTATAACTCCTACTAACAACTACTATAATTGATAAGTGCTATTGTATGCTCCTTCGGCAGATATAAGTGAATTCACAAGGATTTGAATTTTGAACTTCCTTATACATAACACTTCATTTTTAAGCCAATCAAGCTACCCAAGGCTAAATGCATATACATCTTATTGTTATGTATTAATTAAATTTAAATATACATTTTGTTATAATCATATTTATAATTATTAAAAAAAAATCACAACCTTACATTTTACATCAAAATAATAATACAAATAAATTTTAAAAAATTATATCAAGATTGTTACAACTTTTAAATAATTTGAAGTTTAGCCAAATTCTTACAACTTTATAAATAACTATAATAAGAGACAAGAATAAGAAACAACAATATACATTTATGGTCTGAAACCGACTTAAAAATTGCATGGCCTGAAGTTATAGGTACAAAACCATATGATTTGTGAAATATTCTTTTAAGAAAACTTAGCCTAGGGAGAAAAAAAAAGGTTGTATATTGCTTTATAAGTCATGAAATTGGATTTAGACTATTTTTAAGTTTGGAGCCATGAAATTATGTGATTGAAAAATGATGTTTTAAAAATTGATATTTGAATGGAAATAAATGACCATTTGTATAATCAATTGAGTTGTTTATTATTTTTTAATAAAATGTATGTTTAAACTAGTTCTAGGGACAATAATGTGTGCCTTTCACCCTCATTGACCCAATACTGAACTATTATGTGTATTGGAAAGATTTCAAGGCCGCATGTTGGTAAGTGGTTGCATTAGATGACCTGCCATAATGGAGCAGGTTGAATAATTACTAGGAAAAAAAGGATAACTTAATAATATTACGGTTATACGAGCAATATTTTACGAGTGTTTACTCTCTATATTGGTTATGGATTTTCATAGGGCATCTTACTCATTTAATAGTTGCACAACGTCTAGTAGATGTTTCATGGCTTCTCATCTGCCATCCATTCCAAGTTTTAGAACCTCCAAAGTAGGAGATACCAGTAGATCATAAATATGAATTAAAGATAGATAGAAATAAATCCAAGTGAGCGAGTGAAGGTAGAAGTTGGAATGGTGGTCGACGAATTGCATTATATGGCACGATATTACGCCAAATTCATGGGGCTTTCGTCTGTGTATAAACTACATCATTTACACAATGGTACATCAAACTCTTGTGTGTGTGTGTGTGTGTATATATATATATATATATATATATATATATATATATATATATATATATATATATATATATATATATATATATATATATATATATATATATAGTGTCGGTAAATTGCATTGAGTGATAAGATAACATATAGTAACTGGAGCACAACATGAAATTTACACGAGGAAATGTCCCACATGACAACCACCGCTTGCTTACCGACCCTTTTTAAATCTGGCGAGTCAGAATTTTGATAGTTGTAAAATTCAATTTGGAAAAATAAAACGACAAAATTGCGGAGCTGCTTGGTAGCCATCCACTGGCTAAAATATGGCCATTGAGGATGTGCCACTTGGAAGACAGTGGTTGGCTAAAATTTGGCCATTGACGATGTGCCACTTGGCAAATCTTCGTTGGCTGAATTATGACCACTGAGGATGCGCCACATGGAAAAAATTTATTGGCTAAAATTTGGCCATTGAGGACATGCCACTTGGCGCTCATTTGTTGGCTGAAGTCCAACCACTAAGGAGGCACCACTTGGCAGATAGTCGTTGGCTGATTGTCAGCCATTGAGGAGGCACCACTTGGTAGATAGTCGTTGGTTGAATGTTTTCCACTGAGGATGTTGCTTGATTTTTATTGGACAAAACTCTGACAGGATGTCAGAAAACATATAAGATCATGCATTGCCTTTGCCATTGCCAAGCCAACCATTAAGAAGCAAGGTTTGTACACTCCTTTGCCTACTCCTAACCGACCTTGGGAATCCATCTCCATGGACTATATGTCTAGCCTTCCTTTTATCAAGCATGGTAACAACTGTGTATTTGCGGTCATTGTTAGATTTTATAAGATGGCTATATTGATTGCTTGCAAGAAGAGCATCATAGCAAAAGACACTTCCACATTTCTCTTCAAACGAGTGTGGGTACATTTTGGGATTCCAAAAACCATTATATCAATTCGACATAGCAGTTTCCTGAGTGCATTCTGGTCAAGCCTCTGTTCATTGTTGGACACTAAGATCACCAAGTCAACTACATTCCTTCCTCAGATTAATGGTCAAACAGAGGGTATCAATAGGATGATATTGCACATATTATGCATGTACAAATCCAAGCATCCATGAACACGGGATGAGAGTCTTCCTTATGTGCAACACACTTATAATGAAGCTCTCCATAGCTCGACTATCCATAGCCCCTTTCCAGTGGGCCTGCGATTTCAGCCATTGTGTCCCATTGATGTTGTAATGCCTCTTGCGACCACATAGGAAAAAAATTGCATTTGTTCAGTTCGCAACCGATAAAGCTACCACATTTTTTAAACGCATCTAGCACATTTTCCAGCAAGTTCATGATATCCTAGATAAATTTAATGCCAAGTACAAGCAATGCCATGATCAACATCAGGTTCCAAATAAGCTTCAAGTAGGCAACAAAGTTTGGTTGCATTTGCAGAAGGAACGTCTTACCAGAGCCCATCAGAAGCTTCAACCACTCCGATATGGGCTTTACACCATCACCAAGGTTGTGGGTGACAATGCTTTCGAGCTAAGTATTCCCCCATTCCTTGGCTTGCACCCAGTATTCAATGTGGACCACCTTAATCCATACTTTCCACCATTGTTGGACATAACAGACATTGTTGAGCAGCTGACACTAGCAGAGCTCAACCCAGATTGCATTGAATAGGCCATGACTGATTGGATCATGGACACACAAATTAATAAAACTCACCAACTGAGGATCCAACTATATCAATTTGTCAAAGTTGACCAACTCCTACACCCAGGAAAGTGATTCCCCAGGGACCAAGTTTAGCAGAATTTTCCCCCATATCATGAAGGTGCTCAACATAATGGAAACCGTTGCTTCCTAAGGGGGAGGACTGATCCAGGTGCATATTGGTGGCCACTTGCCTATTCCGTTTGGACCCCCAACAATTTTTCCTTTCATTTTCTTAATTTCCATCACAATTTCTTATTTCAACAGTTCTTTATTTTTGACAGTTTTGTAGGTCCTAAACTTCCGAAGAAGTTTTGAGGCCCTAAACGACAAATTTTTGAGAAACAGGCAAATTGGAGGTAAATATCCCAGTCTTTTGCAATCGAAAGTTGTATTCCTCTAACAGATTTTTCTAATGAGGTACCGTGCATGACAAATAGAGATTGTATGTCAAAGTTACGACCTCGGGAAGTTGATGTTCCAATTAACCCTAGTGAGGCCCACAACCTTTTGGTGCTTCATCTCCTAGGGTTAGGTTTTTGGATGTTTAGGTTTTTTTTAATTATTGTTTCTTCATGATAAAAGGGTCTCGGGGCCTCATTGTAACTTAGTTTTTAGAAGGCACGTAGACGTCACATCTCTTCTTTGAGATAAGCTACCATCACTAGAGCTAGTTTGTTTCTTTTCTACACGTAAATCATTTTCAACACTTGTTATTTATTAATTGAAGTTTTATTTTGTTGTATATATTTGTTTTTTAATGTGTATTTCAGTTTGTTCCTTCATAAATATGAATCAAGGAAGAAATTGGAATTTCACTCACCATGTAGCTTTCCAAGTAATCACACTGTGTTGGGAATTCGTTCCTCAATAAACTCATGTGGTCACATGGATGCCAATGGAAAAGTTGCGTGACCATTGTTTCCATGTTTTTAAACCTCCAACCAGGATATTTGATGACGCTTGTCACACACGTCAAGATTCCCACCTTTTAGTCAAGGAAAAATCGATCCTTGCTCCACTTTTTCCATTTGAACAATTTTTAGTGGTTATGGAAGGTTTTTTAGAAAAGCTTATCCACTTAGGTTTATAAAAGAAGAGTTAGGCCAAGGAATTCAGGAAGACATTGGAGACATCCAGAGTAAGGTTATGCAGGCAATATTGTGTACAAGAAAGGAAGACTGAGAGAGAGACAGAGAAAGATACAAAGGCATATCCCTCAGGAGAGACCAAGTTATTCCCCTTGCAACTTGTTACACATTGAGGTGTAGTTCTAGTAAACTTGATGAGTATTGGAATTTCTTTCCCTTTCTATTGCATTATATTTATAAGATAGTATCTTTGTCTATTTACTTTACATAATGTATTTGTACAATTTTATTGTCTTATGGATTATAGATTTAACCTAGTTTTTATACTAACAATTAACATGTTGTATGTTATCATCTAACAAAATTATTATTTCATCTTTTCAACGTGCTTGAGGGAAATAAATACCAACGTAGACAAATAGGGGTTTTGAGGTCGAGTGCAAAGTGGGTATAATTCTTATGAGGGGGCTTCCAAAACCAACATAAGTGCATCATTAAATTTTCTATGTCTTGCATCAAGAACACAATAGGATTTAAGATTAATGAAAAGTTTATCCATAGAACATTTCCCTTTGAAGTTCTAACACGTTCAAATGATCCAAATAACCAAAATTTTAAAAATTAATAAAGGAACTCAACAAAACATGATAATAAGTGGTCCATCTCATTGAAAACAAAGTACTTAAAAAAATCTAGACATTACACAACAAAACAAAATTGATTATAACTTATATGCTCAACCACTAATGTCTCTATTATAGTAGTCCCTCGGGAGTAGACCAGTTGATGATAAAGTTTATTGTTAAGGAACTCCTTGCAAAATAGTTGGTTTAGAATTGTCGATTAGCCTTGTGTGCCACTCGAGGGGCCACATTGGATCACTAGAAATTCCAACGCCATTCATATTTTAGAAATCCCAAAATTTAACTATGGATGCCAAAGCCATTCATATTTAGAAATCCCCAAATTTAAGTAAGGATGTCAACGACATTCATATTTAGAAATCCCATTTTTGGATGAACAACAACCTCAGTTAAGATATAAATTCAAGTTGAAATTAAAAACTATTTGTTATAAAATGAAAATTGGGAAAATTGGGAGGTATCGTTAGCATGTCCATGTTGCCTTTGCAATTTGTCATAAAATGAAAATTGAAACTCATGCTTTATAACTTCACTACGAGTAATTTCATTGTTTTTCTAAACTTTATCTTAATTATATTAATAAAAACAAAGAGTATAAAATGAATGTTATTTCTAATAATGATTATTTGGATGAAAAATGTGATCCATGTGAATAGCATGTCCATCCAAGACAACATTTTAGAAGGTTAAAATATTAATTTTTCTACTTCATTTCATTTTTATATCTTTATAATGGACTCTAAGAAACAAATTTCAAATTTGTCATAAAATGAAAAGCAAGGCTTTATAACTTCACTATGAGTAATTTTAATTGTCTCTAAACTCTATCTTATTTGTATAACAATTATAAAATGAATATTATTTTTAATCATGATTACTCTTTGAATTTCAAATTTGTCATAAAATGAAAACCAAGGCTTTATAACTTCACTATGAGTAATTCTAATTGTCTCTAAACTCTATCTTATTTGTATAACAATTATAAAATGAATATTACTTTTAATCATGATTACTCTTTTAATTTGCATTTGTTAAGCTTTTTTCTCTCCTCTGCAGTCTAAGAAAAAGGTTAAAAAGAAAAAGGGACTATCCTTTCATATATTCATCCATCCATTAACTTAATTTTTAATCATATTTTTTCAAATATTATGTCTAAACAATTTAATATAATAAGATGAGAATTACACTAACAATATATCCTACATTCAAAATAACTCACTACAAACATCACTAATTTTTTCCATTTTGGATGGAGTTAATTTTTAATCATATTTTTTTCAAATATTATGTCTAAACCATTTAATATAACTCACTACATACATTACTATTTTTTTCCATTTTTGATGGAGTTAATTTTTAATCATATTTTTTTTAAATATTATGTCTAAACCATTTAATATAATAAGATGAGAAATACACTGACAATATATATCCTACATTCAAAACAACTCACTACAAGCATTACTATTTTTTCCCTTTTTGGATGGAACTCCATTCTTGAAAGCTGGAACTCTATTCTTGAAAATACTAGGAGTCAATGAATCATTACTATTGCAAATTGTTAAATTTATTGGTCTCGAGCACTTTGTATTGTGAAATTGATTTAAATTTGTACTTTCAAACCTCTAATTAAAACATACCAATAATCCATGAAAATTTTAAACTTAAAAATATTAAATATTTATTTTACATTATTTCATTTATATATTAATTTTTTACATTAACTATTATATATAAATGATAAATGTATTAACTATCATACATAAATCATAATTTAATTAGTCTATATTTATCTTAAATGGTAGGTGCAAACTTTTTTTTGAGTGCAAAATTTAAGGAAAAATTTGTATATCAATAGATTAAAGTTAAGATGGATCTAGGTGCAAACTTTTTTTTGAATACAAAATTTGAGGAAAAGCTTGCATATCAAGAGATCAAAAGTTAAGATGGATCTAGACTATTTAAATTAATTTATTTTTATTTTCATTTCAATGAATCAAAATATTTACATAACCTTATAACATCTCTTTCATATTTACATAACCTTACAACATCTATTTCATATTGGGTTGCAAAGCACCTCTTGAGACAAAAATAGAATTATAGATAAATAGATGACAGTTGGAGAGAGAAATTGAAATAATGTATACCTTAATTTAAGGGTTAGGTTGGTTATTATCTTAGTTATTTGACTAGTTTGGGGTTGGTGAGTTCAAATCTCCTTGGATAAGGTGCACTAATCTATGTCAATGAACTTAGCAAAGATGTCATCCACAAATGTGGGAAAACGTTTGATTTTCCTTGTAAACTTTTCTTTACTTCTAAATTGTCCAATTTTTTTAACAAAAGCTTTGTTCATATCTTGTATCTATTTCTCCTAATTGAATCCCACATTTACAAATAAAACTCAAAACTTTCAATCGCTCAAATTTGTAGAGTTGGAAATATCTTTCAACTAATCTATGACCCCATTAGGTTTGGTATGTTTTATTATATGCATACAATTCCATATTATTTTCTCTCCATTATGTTAGGGCTAACATTGACTTCAATCCCATGATAGTTTCAATTCTACAAAGAGAATGTGCATAAGAAAAAGCTAAAAAGAATTTTAAAAAGCAGATGCATTTTAGTACAAAGTTGTGTAATAATTTTGCAGAAACTTATGATTTTGGATGTAGTAGCAAATCTAAAAAGAGAGTGCCTAAAGTTTCATGCTCATGCAAGACAGACAAGTATACTCCAAAGAAAAAATACTATCCTTTTAAGTTTTCCAAAAAGAAGAGGACAGTATTTAGGAAAAGAACAAAGCCTTCAAAAAGAGTAACCTGTTTTATATGTGGGAAAGAAGGCCATTACGCAAATACATGCAAAGACAAAAAGAACAAAAAACAGTTAAAGATTATGGACGTTTTCACTACAGTCCATAATCCAGAAGATTGGGATCTCATATCCCACTCAGATGGAGAATATTTTGAAATATCCAGTGATTCTTCTAATTCAGACGTTGATGATTTGCTTAATATCAGCAAAATAAGGTTAGAATCTGATTCCTCTGATTCTGATGAAACTTTTATTGCTGACATTAAGATGCTTTCCTTCAATAAAATAGATAATTTGCAGAATCAGATTAATGACATAAAGACACAGCTAGCCCATCTTACACCATCCCAGTTAACAACCAGGAGAAGATTGAATGAAAAGCTGGAGAGTTTAGAAAAACAATTGCCTTCCAAAAGGGTTACTGAGGACGAGTATTTCGAGGCAAGAGAGTTTGATTCAATGTTCAAACCATTGAGTATTACAGAAGCTTCTCAAGATACAGGTATGGATGAAATCAATACTCTCAAGAAGAAAATTAGCAGTTTGGAATCATCTATTAATTTAACAAGATCAGAAATGTTACAATTATCAGCCAAACTCCAAACTCTTATTTCTGAATATGATGATGTTAATTCCAAATTAGCGAGAATTCTGCTGAAGGATATTCCAGAAGAAATGCCCATGAAATCTAAGGAAGTAGATTTGGTAAACATCATGGGAATAGGAGATAAAGTGGTAATCCCTCTGAAAATAAAATTGCCAAATGTCAAGGAATACACTTTAGATGCACAAATTGATTCTGGAGCAATGTGCAGTTGCTGCAAATTTGGTGCAATTCCTTCTTACTATTGGCAGCCTACCAAACTATCCTTCAGAGCTGTAAATAAAGAATTGATGCAGATTAACTATATATCCCCTGATTTTCCAGTCTATTTAAATCATGCACAGACTTATGTTACATTGTACAGTTTTGATACAGGATCAGATATCTTGTTAGGGCAAGATTTTTTGAAAAGATTCCTCCCAGTTACCTTTGGAAAAGATTTTGTTACATTCACCACTAATTAAGGACTAGTTATAATTCCTGCAAAGAATGAATACCAGCTAAAGGTCAATCCCAGTGAAGAAGATAATTTGCAGGACACTATGCAGAATCTTACAAAGATTCAAAAAATTGTCAAGCATGCAGAAATACACGGACATAAGACATTACAGGAAATCTCGGATAAGCTACGCCAAGATTGCACAACAATTAGGCCAGATGCTTTCTGGACCAGGGAAAAATATTTTGTAGCATTACCTTACAAAGAGGGGTATGTTCCTAAAGCACAGAAAGCAAGTGCTAATCATATGTCACCCACTGAACAAGACTTTTGTAAACAAGAAATTCAACAACTGCTACAACAAAATCTGATTGAACCTTGCAAAAGTCCAAGGGCCTGCCCAGCCTTCTATGTCAACAAACATAGTGAGCAAAAACGTGGCAAGAAGAGGTTGGTAATTAATTACAAAATATTGAATGAGGCTCTCATGCCTATCAGGTATCCTCTTCCGAATAAAGAATTGTTGCTTGCTAAAATAGCTAATGCCAATGTTTTCAGCAAATTTGATCTCAAAAGTGGGTTTTGGAAAATTGGCATTCTTCCAGAAGACAGGTATAAAACAGCCTTCACAGTTCCCCATGGCCAATATCAATGGACAGTCATGCCATTTGGAATAAAAAATGCTCCATCTGAATTTCAAAAAAGGATGGAAGATATTTTTGGAGGGGTAGAATATGTAATTGTATATATTGATGATTTGCTTGTGTTTAGCAAGGATGTAAAAACTCACAAGAGGCATTTAGAAAACTTTTATGAAATGGTATACAAGCATGGTTTAGTTCTATTTGACTCAGAAGAGAAATTTCAGATTGGAAAAGTCAGAATAGACTACTTAGGATAGCATATAGAACAGGGTCATATCGAGCTCCAGCCTCATGTCCTTCTCCATCTTTTAAAGTTCCCTGATATTCTCCTTGATAAAAAGATGCTTCAAAGATTTTTAGGTTGCTTAAATTACATCCGGCAGTTCTATGAAAAGCAATCTGAAGACACTAATATTTTGGAGAAAAGGTTGAGGAAGGAAAAAATTGGATGGTCCAATGAAATGACTACAACAGTAAGAAACATAAAAAGTAAAATTAGAGAACTTCCTAAACTGAGACTACCTGTTACTAATCTTCCATTCATTCTAGAAACAGATGCATCTAATCATACATGGGC
The DNA here is from genome assembly GCA_000404065.3 of Pinus taeda. Taxonomy (NCBI): domain Eukaryota; kingdom Viridiplantae; phylum Streptophyta; class Pinopsida; order Pinales; family Pinaceae; genus Pinus; species Pinus taeda. Next base: position 17,877 of record APFE030202682.1, read on the forward strand.
TGCAGCGTTGTTACAAAAACATCAAAAGCAAGAACTTGTCTGTGCATATGCCTATGGTACTTTTGATATCACAGAGGTCAAGTATCCATCCTCCCACAAAGAAATACTTGCTGTCAAAAGAGGAATCCAAAGGTTCAGATTGTTCTTGAAAAGTGTCAGATTTTTAGTTAGAACTGATCTGAAGCACATGAAAAGCATTTTGGCTAACAAAAAATTGTTAGAACAAGGAAATACCAGGATTCTAAGATGGGCTCTATGGCTAGAAGGATTTGATTTTGACATTGTCTACAAATCAGGTGATGAAAACTACCTAGCAGACATGTTGACAAGAGAAGGAGCTCCAGAATTTAAGGACATCAAGATGTTTAGACCTCTGTACAAAGGGGAAAGTTCTTCGAGTAAAAGTCCAGTCCAGTCTAGTGTCTGTTAGTCAAAAATCTGTTCAATCTCGATCTGTAGCCAGTGTAAATATGAATTTTGTTGGGATTGTTTTGTTTTAAGAGTTAAACCATTACCAGTAGAAGTCATTCAAATCATTTTGCAGAAGTGGTTTGATTCAGAGACTGGCATGGTAGCTTATCTTAGTGAGTCACCTTATAGAGATAGGCCATGGCGTGTTTATTATTCACTTTCTAGAGGGCCAGTTCCTATCTGTTTTGGTTTTATCCAAAATATAGATTGGACATGGCAAGATTATTTCTCCATTCATCAGAGGGCCAGAATACAGGGATATGTTAGAGTCATTGCATATGCAACACAGTTAGATAGTGGAAATAATTGGTGGAGTCCCTGGTTTAAGTTGTTTATGTTCAAGTATATGCCTAGGAGTGAGCATATTTGCAATTTTAATTTCTGGGAGACCATTAGCACCTTAATGTGGGAGATTCATATTGCTGCTCAATATGACTACACTGTAGAGTTTGAATGTCTTCATTCTGAAACAGAAGTAGCCCTGCTAGACAGTCAGCAAGACGAACCATCATTCAGTGTGAAGGTCAGATTCCATGGAGAAATTTCTACAGATCCTAGGACGAGACCAGCAAATGTATTCCATTTTCCATTTTTCTGCTGTTTTTTGGAAGTAGCACCTCCATGGCTTGATGATTCCTTGCCAAATGATATATTTGCTCCTGACATAGACCAACTTTTAGAGATGAATGATGCAGAAAGTGTTGATTCAGACGACTGGCAATATAATAGTGATTGATGTATATGATCACTCATCTGATATCATGTACATTTCTAAGTTTTCGTGGGTTTTTCTTTAAAATATCCACTTTGTAATAAGCCGATGGCCTTGTTTTCGGCCATCTTGTCTATTATTCATATTCTACTTTTTTCGTGGGTTTTATTTAAAAAAAATCCACTGTGTAATTATTCTGAGCCGATGTCCTAGATTCCGGCCGTCATGTCTTCAGCTCATACTCTCTTATTCGTGTCAGTTTCGGTCCCCACATGGCACTGCCTCTAAGGGACGAGATAACAGGTGGTAGTACCCACTTGCCCAAATCTTTTAGCTATCTCCTTACTGTTTGTCCTTTGGATATGATTTCCTGCGTGATATTCATACCAAAAGGAGATTCCTCCTGTCGCAGGTTTCCGATAACAATTTCCACCGGTTTACCTACTAAGAGACTATAAATACTAGCATTGGGAGGGGAAGAGGGGCATTCGGAACTTAAGAGTCTTAGAGTCTGAGTCGAATTTTGCTCCTGCTCTGCATCTGCGGACATACTGTCTGATCTACTTGCAACACGAGCCGAGTTCAAAGTCTTTAGGTGATTTGAGAAGCCTGCGCATCAGTGCTAGACGCTGGTGTGAACCTAAAGTGGCCGGATCAGTAGAGGAGTCAGTAAGTTTGGATCTTCGAGAGTTTTGATCTTCGAGACTCAGTCTGCTCGCATGCCAGGTAGCCTGTAGATTTGTTATGCTTCGGCTAACTCATATCTACTAAATGCTGCAGCAGTCTATCTGAGGAAAAAGATCCATTTGTAATGTTCACATCCGTATATGAATAAAATCATTCTGGTCATATCTCTGCAAGTTTCACCCTCTGTTTCTTTAATGGTATCAGAGCCATCTGGTTCTTTGTCCAAACAATTTTCATAACTATCTGGTTTTCCCATTGAATTATACTCATCCATGCATTTGTACACAAGTTGGAATCAGCGATAAGGCTTTGGTAGAGAGCGTTGAGGCGACGGACTGCCATGTTTGCTTTCCTGGAGCACAAAGATTCTATCTCCTTTGTTCAGGTGCATACTTGTATCTAATCTCAATGGCTGGTTTTTCGAATGAATTTGTTGTTCAAACACCCGAGGATAGGAAAATTGCCAAGCAAAAGAGATGGTCTTTTATGAACAAGTATATGAATAAATCCTCTGAAGAAAAACTATATGATGAAAAGGTTGTAGTTCAAGAGTTTGAGCCTCAGCCAAATTGGACATTGCCAGAAATAGAAATAAACAAGTTATATAAGATTCCTGCTTTCCTGTTTAGAGTAGCTCAACTATTTCGCTTTACTTCTGTGAATATACCTATTTCTACTGATCAGAAAGTCTACCAGATTCCTTTGATTAAAAAAGAAGATATTGAATGGGGTTTGGAACATGGGTTCAAATATGTTCATATAGGCATCATCCAGTTTGGAATTAATCCACTTGTTAGACCTGGATTAAACACTTCTTGCTTAACTTGTGTTCTGGATACTAGACTGAATGATTTTAATGATGCCTTGCTGGAAGGTTTCCAGAGTCCTCTCAATAATGGTCCCGTCTGGTCTTCTGTAATCCCCAGATATCAGGTTTCGTTGAGTGATCCATATATAAATGAGTTTCTAAATGCCTATATCCAGTTCAATGGTTTCAATGTCGCCCCACAGACTTTAATTGCTCAGCTTCATTCTTCTATCTGTCTTAGATTTGTTTCAAGCACAATGCCGCCTCTAAATCCTAAACTGTGCTCAAGAGCTTTGAAAGAAGGAGTAATAGTTGGTCCCGGTAATACTGCTCCCTTGCAAATAGGATTTTCAGAATGCACTTTGCCAGAAGAATGGAATAGCACTTATGTTCCATTATCTCAGAGATATCCTCAACTGCAAACGTCAAGAGAGCCAAGGCAATTGTCTGTTGTCAAGCACTCTGATGGTTCTTCTGGTCTCAGGTTCACAAGCCCTCGTCTAGTCAGATCCATGACAATCTTGGATAGGTCCCCATTTTTAGAAAGTCGAGACAGTACAAAAGCAGTAATACCTCCACCAATCACACGTTCTCCTGCTCCTTTACCAGCACCATCCATATATTCTTCTCCTAAAAGAAATCAAAAGAAACCTCTTACTCATAAATCTGATGATTGCCAATTCTGTGTATCTGGTCCATCTTCCAGTTTCCAACTTGAAGATCAGCAGCTTGAGCCAATATTGCCCGATATAAAAAGCTTTAGCCTTCCCAGAGCATCACAGGATCCAATTGCTAAGATTAACGAAAGATATCTAGAGCCTACTAACTCTAGGAAAACTTTCAAGAATGGTACTCTGAAGACAGATTTCCAAAGGATACAAATGAAAAATATGTCAGATACAGAGCAGACTGAAATAGAGAAGATGCACAATTATACAAACTATCAAATTGTTTGTATGCTGCAGAATATAGATGATATAGCCAAAGACGTGCTAGAGATTAAAGAACATATAAAGAAAATGCACATTGGTTATAATGAATGTTTGGGAATTCAGAATGAGCACAAACAACAATTGAATGATGTCAATTCCAACATGGGAATAATCTCCAAGTCCCTTGAACACTTGAGAAATGCACTACCACAGCCTACTTCTCCACCTCATTATAGAGAAGTAGATCTTTCAGCCTCAAAGCTAAAGTTTTCCTCTAGTACAGAGGAACCAAAAGAAGGTCTTAGAAGTATTTTTTTCAAAAACATTGATAATATAGATAATGCTAAGATTGAAAAAGTAAGAAAAGGAATAATGTTAGCGAGAGAGAAAACAGATTTAATGAGAAATAGGCTAACTACTTTTCCTACTGTTGAAAGTTTGAGATTACCAAAGGGCTACGTCAGCCTCAAATCCTTTGTGGAAAATGGTCAACCATCTGCTCCAAAAATTTTGGCTATGTCTGGTGTTACCTCTAATTCTGCAGATAACACCCAAGGAGAAACTAGTTCTAAAAGGGATAGAGGTGATACATTCTCATTCTCACATAAAGGAAAGAAGGGTGACTGGGATACATTTGCACATGGCGCATCAGCTGATAGTCCTTTTTCTAGATTCAGAGATAATTTAGAAAGTCTCCCTGCCAAATTTGAAAATCCATCAGCTAAAGGATTTGGTAATACACTTTTAGTAAATATTGACTGTATGAAAGGTGAAGATGTCATAACAGTCCTGCACAATGTGCATGCTTGGGCACTATAGAGAAAAGCTGAAACTAAAGCACCATGGTCAGATATAGTTACACAAATTGTTTGGTCATTCACTGGCATTATGAAACAATGGTGGGAAAAGTTGTCTGAAGATGAAATGAACAATATTATAGAACATCCAATAGACCCCCCTGAGAGCCATTTTTGATGCATTAAAACATGAATTCATAGGAGTTGTGCCAGAGAACTCAGCACATCATGGTCAACTCTTTTTATCGCAAAGATTGTGTAACATAGATTATTTACATGATTATTACTGTGTTATGCAAAAACTCCTTTATCAAGCAGCAGATCCTCACAATGTTACTTATCTAAGGTATTACATAGCTTCAATGCCAGGGAAAATTCCAGATTCGATTAACCAGTATATTGAGGCCAACAAAGTACAAATTGAAATTTCTTCATTTTCTGCAGTACATCAGATGATAGTTTCAATTCTGCAAAGAGAATGTGCATAAGAAAAAGCTAAAAAGAATTTTAAAAAGCAGATGCATTTTAGTACAAAGTTGTGTAATAATTTTGCAGAAACTTATGATTTTGGATGTAGTAGCAAATCTAAAAAGAGAGTGCCTAAAGTTTCATGCTCATGCAAGACAGACAAGTATACTCCAAAGGAAAAATACTATCCTTTTAAGTTTTCCCAAAAGAAGAGGACAATATTTAGGAAAAGAGCAAAGCCTTCTAAAAGAGTAACCTGTTTTATATGTGGGAAAGAAGGCCATTATGAAAATGCATGCAAAGACAAAAAGAACAAAAAACAGTTAAAGATTATGGACGTTTTCACTACAGTCCATAATCCAGAAGATTGGGATCTCATATCCCACTCAGATGGAGAATATTTTGAAATATCCAGTGATTCTTCTGATTCAGACGTTGAGGATTTGCTTAATATCAGCAAAATAGGGTTAGAATCTGATTCCTCTGACTCTGATGAAACTTTTATTGCTGACATTAAGATGTTTTGTTTCAATAAAATAGATAATTTGCAGAATCAGATTAATGACATAAAGGCACAGCTAGCCCAGCTTACACCATCCCAGTTAACAACCAGGAGAAGATTGAAAGAAAAGCTGGAGAGTTTAGAAAAACAATTGCCTTCCAAAAGGGTTACTGAGGACGAGTATTTCGAGGCAAGAGAGTTTGATTCAATGTTCAAACCATTGAGTATTACAGAAGCTTCTCAAGATACAGGTATGGATGAAATCAATACTCTCAAGAAGAAAATTAGCAGTTTGGAATCATCTATTAATTTAACAAGATTAGAAATGTTGCAATTATCAGCCAAACTCCAAACTCTTATTTCTGAATATGATGATGTTAATTCCAAATTAGCGAGAATTCTGCTGAAGGATTTTCCAGAAGAAATGCCCATGAAATCTAAGGAAGTAGATTTGGTAAACATCATGAGAATAGGAGATAAAGTGGTAATCCCTCTGAAAATAAAATTACCAAATGTCAAGGAATACACTTTAGATGCACAAATTGATTCTGGATCAATGTGCAGTTGCTGCAAATTTGGTGCAATTCCTTCTTACTATTGGCAGCCTACCAAACTGTCCTTCAGAGCTGTAAATAAAGAATTGATGCAGATTAACTATATATCCCCTGATTTTCCAGTCTATTTGAATCATGTATAGACTTATGTTACATTGTACAGTTTTGATACAGGATCAGATATCTTGTTAGGGCAAGATTTTTTGAAAAGATTCCTCCCAGTTACCTTTGGAAAAGATTCTGTTACATTCACCACTAATGAAGGACCAATTATAATTCCTGCAAAGAATGAATACCAGCTAAAGGTCAATCCCAGTGAAGAAGATAATTTGCAGGACACTATGCAGAATCTTACAAAGATTCAAAAAAATTGTCAAGCATGCAGAAATACACGGACATAAGACATTACAGGCAATCTCGGATAAGCTACGCCAAGATTGCACAGCAAGCAGGCCAGATGCTTTCTGGATCAGGAAAAAATATTTTGTAGCATTACCTTACAAAGAGGGGTATGTTCCTAAAGCACAGAAAGCAAGTGCTAATCATATGTCACCCACTGAACAAGACTTGTGTAAACAAGAAATTCAACAACTGCTACAACAAAATCTGATTGAACCTTGCAAAAGTCCATGGCCCTGCCCAACCTTCTATGTCAACAAACATAGTGAGCAAAAACGTGGCAAGAAGAGGTTGGTAATTAATTACAAAATATTGAATGAGGCTCTCATGCCTATCAGGTATCCTCTTCTCAATAAAGAATTGTTGCTTGCTAAAATAGCTAATGCCAATGTTTTCAGCAAATTTGCTCTCAAAAGTGGGTTTTGGAAAATTGGCATTCTTCCAGAAGACAGGTATAAAACATCCTTCACAGTTCCCCATGGCCAATATCAATGGACAGTCATGCCATTTGGAATAAAAAATGCTCCGTCTGAATTTCAAAAAAGGATGGAAGATATTTCTGGAGGGGTAGAATATGTAATTGTATATATTGATGATTTTCTTGTGTTTAGCGAGGATGTAAATACTCACAAGAGGCATGTAGAAAACTTTTATGAAATGGTATACAAGCATGGTTTAGTTCTATCTGACTCAGAAGAGAAATTTCAGATTGGAAAAGTCAGAATAGACTACTTAGGATTGCATATAGAACAGGGTCATATCGAGCTCCAGCCTCATGTCCTTCTCCATCTTTTAAAGTTCCCTGTTATTCTCCTTGATAAAAAGATGCTTCAGAGATTTTTAGGTTGCTTAAATTACATCCGGCAGTTCTATGAAAAGCAATCTGAAGACACTAATATTTTTGAGAAAAGGTTGAGGAAGGAAAAAATTGGATGGTCCAATGAAATGACTACAGCAGTAAGAAACATAAAAAGCAAAATTAGAGAACTTCCTAAAGTGAGACTGCCTGTTACTAATCTTTCATTCATTCTAGAAACAGATGCATTTGATCATACATGTGCTGCAGCGTTGTTACAAAAACATGGAAAGAAAGAACTTGTCTGTGCATATGCCTCTGGTACTTTTGATATCACAGAGGTCAAGTATCCATCCTCCCACAAAGAAATACTTGCTGTCAAAAGAGGAATCCAAAGGTTCAGATTGTTCTTGAAAAGTGTCAGATTTTTAGTTAGAATTGATCTGAAGCACATGAAAAGCATTTTGGCTAACAATAAATTGTTAGAACAAGGAAATACTAGGATTCTAAGATGGGCTTTGTGGCTAGAAGGATTTGATTTTGACATTGTCTACAAATCAGGTGATGAAAACTACCTAGCAGACATGTTGACAAGAGAAGGAGCTCCAGAAATTAAGGACATCAAGATGTTTAGACCTCTGTACAAAGGGAAAAGTTCTTCGAGTAAAAGTCCAGTCCAGTCTAGTGTCTGTCAGTCAAAAATCTGTTCAATCTCGATCTGTAGCCAGTGTAAATATGAATTTTGTGGGATTTTTTTTTTTTTTAAGAGTTAAATCAGTACCAGTAGAAGTCATTCAAATCATTTTGCAGAAGTGGTTTGATTCAGAGACTGGCATGGTAGCTTATCTTAGTGAGTCACCTTATAGAAATAGGCCATGGCGTGTTTATTATTCACTTTCTAGAGGGCCAGTTCCTATCTGTTTTGGTTTTATCCAAAATACAGATTGGACATGGCAAGATTATTTATCCATTCATCAGAGGGCCATAATACAAGGATATGTTAGAGTCATTGCATATGCAACACAGTTAGATAGTGGAAATAATTGGTGGAGTCCCTGGTTTAAGTTGTTTATGTTCAAGTATATGCCTAGGAGTGAGCATATTTGCAATTTTAATTTCCGGGAGACCATTAGCACCTTAATGTGAGAGATTCATATTGCTACTCAATATGACTACACTGTAGAGTTTGAATTTCTTCACTCTGAAACAGAAGTAGCCCTGCTAGACAGTCAGCAAGACGAACCGTCATTCAGTGTGAAGGTCAGATTCCATGGAGAAATTTCTACAGATCCCAGGACGAGACCAGCAAATGTATTCCATTTTCCATTTTTCTGCTGTTTTTTGGAAGTAGCACCTCCATGGCTTGACGATTCCTTGCCAAATGATATATTTGCTCCTGACATAGACCAACTTTTAGAGATGAATGATGCAGAAAGTGTTGATTCAGACGACTGGCAATATAATAGTGATTGATGTATATGATCACTCATCTGATATCATGTACATTTCTAAGTTTTCGTGGGTTTTTCTTTAAAATATCCACTTTGTAATAAGCCAATGGCCTTGTTTTCGGCCATCTTGTCTATTATTCATATTCTACTTTTTTCATGGGTTTTATTTAAAAAATATCCACTGTGTAATTATTCTGAGCCGATGTCCTAGATTCCGGCCGTCATGTCTTCAGCTCATACTCTCTTATTCGTGTCAGATTCAGTCCCCACATGGAACTACCTCTAAGGGACGAGATAACAAGTGGTAGTACCCACTTGCCCGAATATTTTAGCTATCTCCTTACTGTTTGTCCTTTAGATATGATTTCCTGCATGATATTCATACCGAAAGGAGATTCCTCCTGTCGCAGGTTTCCGGTAACAATTTCCACCGGTTTACCTACTAAGAGACTATAAATACTAGCATTGGGAGGGGAAGAGGGGGATTCAGAACTTAAGAGTCTTAGAGTCTGAGTCGAATTTTGCTAGTGCATTTCTCAAGTGCATACTTGTATCTAATCTCAATGGCTGGTTTGGATCAGTAGAGGAGTCTGTAAGTTTGGATCTTCGAGAGTTTTGATCTTCGAGACTCAGTCTGCTCGCATGCCAGGTAGCCTGTAGATTTGTTATGCTTCGGCTAACTCATATCTACTAAATGCTGTAGCAGTCTATCTGAGGAAAAAGATCCATTTGTAATGTTCACATCCATATATGAATAAAATCATTCTGGTCATATCTCTGCAAGTTTCACCCTCTGTTTCTTTAATGGTATCAAAGCCATCTGGTTCTTTGTCCAAACAATTTTCATAACTATCTGGTTTTCCCATTGAATTATACTCGTCCATGCATTTGTACACAAGTTGGAATTAGCGATAAGGCTTTGGTAGAGAGCGTTGAGGCGACGGACTGCCGTGTTTGCTTTCTTGGAGCACAAAGATTCTATCTCCTCTGTTTCTTTAATGGTATCAGAGCCAGAGGAATTAGATTCTAACCCTATTTTGCTGATATTAAGCAAATCCTCAATGTCTGAATCAGAAGAATCACTGGATATTTCAAAATATTCTCCATCTGAGTGGGATATGAGATCCCAATCTTCTGGATTATGGACTGTAGTGAAAACGTCCATAATCTTTAACTGTTTTTTGTTCTTTTTGTCTTTGCATGCATTTGCATAATGGCCTTCTTTCCCACATATAAAACAGGTTACTCTTTTAGATGGCTTTGCTCTTTTCCTAAATACTGTCCTCTTCTTTTAGGAAAACTTAAAAGGATAGTATTTTTTCTTTGGAGTATATTTGTCTGTCTTGCATGAGCATGAAACTTTAGGCACTCTCTTTTTAGATTTGCTACTACATCCAAAATCATAAGTTTCTGCAAAATTATTACACAACTTTGTACTAAAATGCATCTGCTTTTTAAAATTCTTTTTAGCTTTTTCTTATGCACATTCTCTTTGCAGAATTGAAACTATCATCTGATGTACTGCAGAAAATGAAGAATTTTCAATTTGTACTTTGTTGGCCTCAATATACTGGTTAATCAAATCTGGAATTTTCCCTGGCATTGAAGCTATGTAATACCTTAGATAAGCAACATTGTGAGGATCTGCTGCTTGATAAAGGAGTTTTTGCATAACACAGTAATAATCATGTAAATAATCTATGTTACACAATCTTTGCGATAAAAAGAGTTGACCATGATGTGCTGAATTCTCTGGCACAACTCCTATGAATTCATGTTTTAGTGCATCGAAAATGGCTCTCAGGGGATCTATTGGATGTTCAATATTATTGTTCATTTCTTCTTTAGACAACTTTTCCCACCATTGTTTCAGAATGCCGGTGAATGACCAAACAATTTGTGTAACTATATCTGACCATGGTGC
>APFE030202693.1:0-13327 GCA_000404065.3 Pinus taeda
AAAACAAAGGCAAACAAGTGTTTTAGGCCTACCTTGGGTCCAATGCAAGTTTGTGGAAGCCTCGCTCCCTCACTCCAAATGAGCTTCCTTGAAGTGTAATTCTGCAAACACAAACAAGTAAACAAATTAAATAGCACATGAAAAGCCAATATCATAAAGCATATTCATCATAATGATCAAGGAGATTATGAAACAAATCACATAAGACAATTTGTTGAGAAAAATGAATCTGATTGTATTAATTCAAATGAAAGAAGAACTTTACAACCTATGCCTTGATGTTGTACAAGATCCTCCCAGGGTCCGACAAGAAGTCTCCTCTACTTTGACAAGTTTCACTCACTTCGCAATGAAACCAAAAGGTATGTGATCTCTCCTCTCAAGTTTAACTAGGAAGTCCCAATTCCATCAGCATTTAACCTCAAAAATGTTTAGCTTCTAACCTCCCTAGCAATTGACCCAATGCCTTAATTTATAGTGTAATGGAGGGAAGTTACTAGGTCCTCCTTCAAAGGGATAAAGTCCTCCTTCGAAGGGATAGCTCCTCCTATCAAGGGATTAGCTCCTTCTCTTTTGGGATGCATGAACCACCTTGGAGCGAACAATCCACGTCAAAATTCCTTCTAGAAACATCTGGAATTAACCCAAAGTGAGTTTTTTAGAATAAACTTGCGCCTTTTTTACTTTTACAGGGGTACGCACCCACCCCTTTACAAACAGAGCCTGCAGATACGCAGGTAATATGAACAAAGGGTGGGAGCCCGTAGGAAAAAGTGAGAGAAAGTGCGGAACCAGAGTTTTATTGATTTTCAATGTCTTTCTCTCATTTGCAAAGCTTGACATGAAGAGCTAAGGTCTGAGACTTGCTTAGGAGGTTAGTATAAGTGGTGATGGACCCATACTGACTGCAAATAGTCATGGTGACGATATTTTTGTGTAATAATATGCGTTAGGGTTATATACATTAGGTTTATGTACATGTCTTTGATGTTATTGTTATATTCATGATATATGTTAGATGGTTAGTGTAGTTATATGTACATGTGTCAAATAGTCAAGAATGATAGTAAGTTGTAGTTGTATGCATTGCTATTGTTGTTTTATATTAGATAACTGGATGATTATGTTGTATTTTGTGGATGAGTATGATATATATCTTATTGTTTTTATATGCTATTAACCTAATGATTAGGGTCATTTAATTGAAATATTGATGTTATACTTTGGACTGGTCATATGAGTGGTGGTTATGTTCATTGCCTTAAATATATTGATGTTATGCGTATTGCGTTAACCTTGTTTGACCTATGCAGATGGATACAGTTGCCATATTCAAGTATGAATTGACATATTTGTGAGATGGTGTCATAGTAATCTATATTTAATTTTCATATGTGTGAATGATAATTGTGTATGAATTTATGATGTGAACATGTTAGTTAGACACTGTTATGGATATCATGATCTTATGAGTGCTTGAGTTGACATGTTGTAAAATTATATCTCACTAACTAGATTGATAATGTAGACAAGATAACCTCCCCTAAGGTACACTAACGTATGAGTTTTCTTATGTATTATACTCGGTGTTTCATAGTTCATTACGTCATCTAATTGGTATTTGAGTGTTTGGTGCCTATTATGTTGTCTAATTGATTTATTTAACATGGTATGTTGCAAGTTGGTATGAATGTTTGATGAATTACTTAATATGAGTATGTGTTCAAATGAGTTTGTTTTAAGATGATTGTACTAACATGTATGTGTTGAGACAGTTGATATGTACTTGAATGTCATTTATAGTTGTAGCATTATGTCTAATAACTATCGATTATGACATGATTGTTTGTAAAAGTTGATTTCAAATTGATAAATATGATTGCCTTGATAGTTGGAAAATGTGATTAACATGTGTGAGCATGATGCAAGGAGTTGCATGGCAAGAGAGGTTGCCATGAAATCTTGAAGAAGGCTTGGGTTGAGATTTCCTTGGGAACCATGGAGATTGAGTCATGGTGTTTGTTGTTAGCCTTGTGATTTTTGTCTTTTATGAATTGTTGAGCTTGATTCATAGCTTTGTTTATGTCTAGTGTATGGCCATACCACTTTGTTTGTGGAGTCATGTTGTTATCGGTTTTTATGTATTCTTCTTGTTTGTTTCTTGTCTTACATTTTTTATGTTTTGAGTCTTGGGATTTGGTTGGGAAAGAGGAAAGTTGATGGAAATTAGGAGATATTTTTGGTACCCAACTAATGATATAAGACCCAATTGAAGCTTTATGCATGAGTAAGTGTAGCAGAAGGTAAGACTATGACAATTGGTTGGACTGGTTGGGTCCATTGTGCTAAATGGACAATAGCAGTGCAGACAAAGGAAATGTAACCATAAAAGGTAAAGTAAATGGCTCAGCAGCGTCATATGCTTTGGATATGTTGGGAACTATTTCTCTCAATGCTTGTGCATAAATAAGGAAGTTCTCTGAACTTAGAACTTATATTATCTGATAATTATTTTATGACCATGATTATGTTTAAGTTTATATATGTATACATGTACGTATGTATGTCATTGTTTGACAGGATCATGATTGTTTTATGCTAACATTTATATATGTATGTATGTATCCATGTATCTATGTTATTATCTAACAGGTTTGTCAGGGATCTTTCTTGTGGATGAATGATTGCTTATGCAGGAGAAAAACATGAAGAGGTTCCTGGTCTTACGAGGAATCAGTTGGGAAGAATAGTCATGACAAAAATACGAGGTTAGTATCATATGGATATGATTTGATATTGTATACTTGCATTATGCCTATGTCTATGTTATCAATGGTAATGTTGAAGGATACATCAACAAAGTGAAAGGAGTGTGGTCTGTGGCATGCGATGATAAGCATGGATGAGATACCAGACGCAAGGTTTCTTGGTAAGGAAAATATGGTTTTGGATGTGTGGTACTACTATTATGCATATGTTGTATATGTTGTACATGTTGCATCTATGATGTGTGAACTTGTGGTGCTATTTATACATATCATGCGTACATGTTATTCATGTGATGTTACATACATGATGGTACAAATAGGGTTGTGTGAATATTTCATATGGGGTGTTGTATACGTATTGTACTGTCTTCATGATGTACATGTGACGTGTGTGCATATTGTGCTCTTTGTACGTTGGATATGTAGTACTATGTACACGTGGTGTTTCATGCATGTGGTACATATGGTGTTGTGTGCATGATTGTACAAGTGCCATTGTGTGCATGTGGTGTTATGTACATATCGTGCATATGGCACTGTGTACATGTGGTGTCACATACATGTCATGCGTGTGGTAGTGTGTACATGTGGTAGTGTGTACACATTGTATAGTGGTGTAGTGTACACATTGAGCAGGTGGTGCCATGTACATGTGATGTTGTGCACATGTTTTGCAAGTGGTGTGGTGTACTGGTGGTGTTGTGTACATGTTTTACGTATGGTACTGATGTACATGTGGTATTGTGTGCACATCATATGTGTTGTGTTATGGGCATGTGATATTATGTATGTTCATCATGTAGTCATGGTATTGCGGCATGTGTACTTGTTGTGTGGTACTCTGTGTAGGTACATGTATTGGGTGGTATTTCACATCGAGTATAGATGGATCCATTGTATTGTATACACTAGGTGTAGGTGTATGTGTTGTATTTCAGGTGTAGATGCATGTATTGCATGGTGTGGTATGTCATGTGGTTGTATGTGTGTGATGCACACTATGGGTCTATGCACATTGTTGATTAGAAGACATTGGGTGTTTGTTGGGTGTAGCAACTCATCTGGAGTGCGTATGAAATAAAGACAAAATTAAAAGCTAAGGATTGATGAAAGGATAAGTATCATCATTTTATTTCAGCTTTATTATGCATGTGGTTTATGGCTATGATATATGATGATTATATGGGATCTATGATTCTGGTTTATGATGGTTACATGTGATTTATGATTTTGTTGGTTATGTTTTGAGCTAACCTAATGTGATATTTTTATACATGTTTATTTGGTCAAATATGCTAGTTTCAATCTTTTTTTACAGGAAGCGAACAAGATTGCAAATGTACCTTCTTGATGAGCTACTAATGAGGTATGATGTGAATTTATTTAAATCTATTTTAAATCTAATGGAAGTTATGTTCTTGGTACATGAATGCATGAAATGCTTGGTTGGGTAGTTGAAATCAACTACAAGAATTAGCAGCAGCAGCAAAGGAATTGAAACATGTAGTACTATGTTGGTAAAGCACTTTAGGAGCAGGGCCATTGTTGGACACTAGTACCCAATAGTGTCCATTGATTTCCATGAGCATGCTATGATCAATATGATGGTTTTGAGGTAGGTATATGCCTTGGTATTTGAATCTTTTGATGCGAGGAAGCCTTGCCAAGGGATGGACTGCTCGATATTGGTGTGCCAGTAGAACCTGGAAGGTGAGTGACTGCATAGAAGGGGTGTCCGGATTCCCAAGGGAATGTGTAGCAGAAAAGGGAAGGTCACGGATGGATTTACTTTGGTCATTAGCATTGCCCAATGGAATCAGATGCACATTGGTTGTGCACCCTGGAACAATGAGCTGGTAATTGTTTGTTGAGAGGACAAGTGGCATGGGATTATAGCGTTAGACATTGGATGCAAATTTGTCTTTGTAGTGGATTCTAGACTTCCTGGGTAGGAGGTGAATCCTGGTAATACTTTGAGGGTGGAGGTGTGAGCCTATGGATTCCCTTGTTGATTGATATAGGCATCATATCCTTTATTTGATGGTTGAGCAAATGTGTATATATGTATATGTGTATATCATTATAAATACCATAATGAGCTATGTTATAAAGCTCCAGTATGCGGTTTGGCTTTTATATGGTCATGTTGTCATGATGTTTTTTTCTTTTGAGCAGGTCACTCATTGTAAATACTGCAATGAGCTACAATATAAATCTCCATGGGGAGTGTGTTTTTTTTTCAATGGTCTTTTGGTTATGGGTGTCATTAAACATCGAGGAAAATGTTCCCCCAAGGGGGGGGTTGTAATAGCCCTTGTGAAAATTCCATGTAAAAATATATAATTACCACAGATGATGGGACACATATTCCAAGATGAATGGTGGGCAAGACATCCGATGGGGTGTTCATTTGGTTGTTTATGGCTAAGGAAATTGGAAAAGGCAATGGCTAAGAAATTAAAGAGGAAAAAAGGTATTTTGGCACATTTATTTATGAAAATAATGGAAATTAGGAGAAAAGGAAGGTGAAAGGTCACATTTAGCATGTGAGGAGGAAATTGAAGGAAAATAAAGGAAAATGAAGAAAATAGAGGCCTCATTAATAAAAAGGCTTGTGAGGATCAATGGGGAAGACATGGTCAGTTTAGTTTTGGAGCTCTCTCATTATTCTCTCTCTCTCTCATACTCTTGGTTACTCAGAGTTTTATTGGAGCACTTTGGCATTCGAGAAAGAAAGGCGAAGAAGGTAAAAGGAAGCAAATATCAAGCAAGGAAAGGCAGGATCAAGCAGCTACAACAGGCTTCATTGCAGGTATCAACTTGCATGTGTATTTTCCTTTCTATATTTGGCATGCATGGGATTGCATGTGTATTTTCCTTGCTAGATTTGGCATGCATGGGATTGAATGTGTTTCTTTTTCTACCATGGCATGGGTTTTTTTAGGTCTGACAATATTTATAGCCTAACCTTGCCATTTCCTGATAGCTTTGATGAGATGGGTTCTCTCATACGTTTTGTGGGGGATGGCTAGATTTCATTCGAAGCTGAGTGGGCTGGATATCTAAATTGATAAACACATGGTGGTGGTGGTTCCTAGACCAGACTGGGGATATACGAAGCCACTGGCCTAGTGACCCTTGAACCAGACTATGGGTTGCAGTAAAGCCAGATTGTGTGCCTTGGTGGGCCTAGGAATCCTTGCGAGTGAATGGTGGGATATACGGTAAAGAGGTGGATTTTCTCTCCATTGGGCCTAGTGATTATGGGATGGAATACACAGTAAATCCTAGAGAGTATGTCTCGGTGTAGGGCTTAGTGATCCATGGATCAAACTACGGATGCACGGTAAAGCCTAAGAGACTAGGAGGAACTCAAATTCCTCACGATGTAGATGGAGAACTCCAATGGCATCCACATTGATTGATGTTTTTTGATGTGTTCTATGAGTCCCACATTCATGCTTGGAATATGGCATGAGGGTGATTGGCTGAAGAGAGACTTGGATCAGCCAATCTATGGTCGGGTGGAATGTGGTAGTACCATCATCGGTCGGTTCATTGCATTTGTTAATGAAAAATTCATTCCCTTGATTTTCATGTGAAAATGTATTGATATATATTTAGATTTTTATGGATGATATGTTTATTGTATTTATGTTCCCATTATGTTTTTTATATGCACATTTACCTCGGAGGGTATTACATTGTTTTTGAAGTAGTGAGATAGATTGACATAGTGGATAGGTTGCTTAGGCTTGAGAAAATCATTATAATATTCTCATATTTTCTAATTAATGAAATATAGAGATAGTAGGGGTTTTTAGCTATGGATTTCCCCATAAAATTATTGTGTTATGTGTGATTAATTTCTTTCTCTTTTATGCTTCATGATTTTATCACTCATTTATTGTTTTTGCTAATGAGTAGAGTAGATTACAATGAATTTTTTTAGCATATTACGATATGCAGTTTGAATCAACAAAGAATTTCAACATGATATCAGAGCTGAAATCACTATAAAAGAGGAGAATACGAGTTTTTATTTTGTAGGAGAAATCAAATTTGTAGTATCATACTTCAGAGCCAGCAGGATTTCATTCTACGGATTGAGACTCAAATATGCTCTTGAGGGTAATTCAAACTATATTTCTTGGAAGGACAGGATGTAGGCAGTGTTGGAAGACTATGGGATTAAGAAATTCAAAGGAAAAGATATTCCTAAGCTAGTTGATGCTCAGACTCTTGTAGAGTGGAGAAAGTGTGTGGCAAAGGAAAGAAGGATTCTCAAACCTCAATGGTTGATCTGAAATTAGGGTTTAACATCTTATTATACTTACAAGAACCTATCACTCCAAAGCTAACAATCATATGGTCTAGCTTATGTTGACAATTGCGGAATTAAGTACTTGAAATGGGTGTTTGCCTTAGCTTGTTTTTAATTGTTTAAGTGCTTTAAGTTGATTTGTTTTTGCTGATATTATACACACATAACAGCCATATAATGCAGCAAATAAACTCAGCACATAACAACAAATTTAATCTAGGACTTCACCCGAATATCGTGGCCTACGTCTCCTTGAGCTTTTGTCAATTTGACTTGGCTCTTTGGGATTATGGCTCCAATTATTTTTCAAGTTCCACACTCAAATCCAATGGTTATTGATTGAACAAATGGGCTTCTAAAACCATCTATATCCCTGTCATGGCTATCATCATTCTACAAACAGATCTAAGATCCCTTAGACTTGATTCCTTCAATCGGTGCACTGAGCTTCCCTGAGCTTCATAATGGCACAAACTCCTTCAGAATTCTTCAATTGTGTCTAAAACCTCTTCTACTAACTCCAGCACATATCAGACATCAACAATAGACTGTTCATTTGCTCAAAATGAGCACTGCATCCTTGATCTAAGCCTTCCTCCACAGTTGGCACTAGGTTGCCTCAAACTTTCCTGTAGCATCTCAAACTTTAGAATTATTTAGATGCATCTATAAACCCTTGCAATGGATTTGGAAGGCTCATTATAGTTAGGAATGACTATTGGTTCATTGAGAATGGATACTGGTAGGTCCTGCAACTGCTTCCAACCCGAGGTGGCCCTAAGCTCCAAAATATCCCTGGATGAAAATCTCCTTGAAGATGGCTTCTTCAACTTCTCTGGACTATTCCATTGGCTTCAGAAGGCCTCAATTAGCCTAGCCAGCCCCTTGTTTCACTCTCTTCGGTTGAAAATCACTTCTAGAGTGCATTTAATCAGTTTACCCTAGAGATGCTCCACTAAGTTTGGCAATCTCGTAGTTAAGGCCAGTAGGCCCAAAATTAGTAGAATCCACCAACTTTAGCACTAACTGCTAACCGTAACCAGAACCTATGGCATGCATGTGACCCATATTACCACCAGTGGTTAGGGATAAGATTGGCAGTTAATTAATGTTCAGTCATGTGGAGAGGCACTAACACGGGCAGTTATGTCATGGCATGTGAACAAGGTTATGGGGACCGCTGGCGGGTATGACTGTTGGCAGTCTTGACCCCCAAACTACCGAAAATTATAGTTTAAGTATAACACTTGACCATAGATTGTTAATAACCATTGTAGCAGAGCCGGTAGCGCATGTTCAAGTCTTTCCGGAGGTCACGACTTTGATCCCCCTGAACACCAAACATAATTTTACATGACCATTCCAGAGCCACGTGGTAGCCACCAGGCTTGCCATGTGTTAGCTCCTAATTAGTTGGCCAAAAGGAATATTATGGGGAATCTTCTAAGGAATATTTTGGGGAATATTACTTAGAATATTCTTTTTTTGTATTTTCCAAAAAATCAATTTATCTTTGGATATTGCAGTTTACTAGACTTTTTCAAATGGTGATAACTTCTTCATATGGTGTTAGTTTCTACAACTCTTAGCAATGCCAGAATCAAGAAGACGATATATGTCTGGTTGTTCAAGTTTGACACTCTTTTGATCACTTTGAAATTTAAGCTATCATTAAAGAACTGGATCAATATCTGATCACTCCTCCCCAATGGGAATCTTTTGGACCCAAAAATATTGATATACTAATCTGAACAGTAGATGAGAGTACAATACCCTCTTCTTTTATCCTTCATACACTTTCCTGCATGGAAGGTGTCTCTAAACCAAAACTTGAAGATAGTCGACACTTCCTTTCCTGGATGTGCTTGATCTCCTATTAAGAATTGTCTTCCTTGAACTCATTTAGAGTGTATAGAAGGTAGCTAAACATCACTTCCAAGCCACTTCCATGGTGGCCTTTGCTGCTGCAAATCTCCTTCAGAAAACGATGCCAAAATACAAGAAAACAACTTGATGACATAAATTCTTGCTTCACCAAAAGAAACAAATTTCACATCATGTGAATCATCATCATGTCTTTACATCTTTTGTACATCTTGTGTAAATCTTGTGTACAAAAACATGCCCTTTCAACACTTGACCCTTGAAGTCAAGCATGTACAAAAAGATTTTTAATTATTCTTTTACAAAGATAAAACACTTCATCAGTATCTCCCTTTTACGATCTTGTAGACCAAATCAACTCTTCCAAGTCAACATGACATTACATGCATGTTTAGAAAAAACAATATGATGGTTGATAGCTTTCCATCCAGTCAATTACATACATGTTCAAATATAAGGAAATCATTAACATCCCTGTGTTCATCCATTCCATCCTCATGCATGTATTCGATTATTAAACTTTCTCTTAAGCACAATCATAAGTACAAGATCCTCGATCACATGTACATGTACTTCCAAAGCTGAAATGAATATAATTTTTCTGCAATAAAGTTAGTCTACATAGTCAACTTTTCCATCCTGTATTTGCATTCCATTAGCAAAGAAATGCAGATAGATGTGACACATTTCTTTTCTCATCAAAAAAACATGTAACTTTAATTAGATAACAAATCTAACCATTTCTTACCAATCCACACCAAAGGTGATTCCTTTAACTGCACATTGACATCGATGTGCGGATCATCCTCTAACACATTAATTATGAAAACTTCCTTTCCATTCTTACCATAGTCTTTCTCCACTTTATTCAAATTTCATGGAAGCATTGTTGGATTTAGAGTCCAACACCTTTCAAAAACATGTCCTTGCTTATGACAATAAGTACAACACATGTTCATCTTCTTGATAGCATAATTTTCCTTGTCCAATGGATCTTTGGCTTCTTGCCTTCTTTCCTTCAAAAGCTTCCTGTATGTGGTCATTTTCTTCCAACATCCAGAAATGTTATGGTTAACCAAACCATAAAAGGAACATGCAATTCTTTTCCAATGCTTATGTGGAAATTTATCATGCTTAACATAATAAAAAGAAGTGTGATGGAAATCAGATTTATACCTTTCTCTTTCATCTTCATTACCTTCATGAGGAGGTGAATCAAATGAAGAAGTAGCTCCCTTTGTAACACCATCAATCTCTTCAATGCTTTTAGAGCTTTCACAACTCTCTGGTTCAAGTGCATGCTTATGTACACCTTCTTCCTGCAAATGATGTTTCAAACAATTGAATTCCACAAGAATACAATATTTACAAACTTGAGGTAGGGAACCTAAAATGAAACTCCTTCTAGGAACTGTTTCATTTGCCTTCATGATTGCTTTGGAAATTTCTCCATAAGATTTTCCATAGCCAAGATCCAAATACTTAGGCCCTTCCTCAACCATTATTGGCTCAACTATACCCTGTGCATGTTTTCCAAATCCTTTTCCTTCATATCCCATTTTGGACATTAACTTGGACCCTATGCCTCTTGTATGTGTTTCAAAAGAACCAACATAAAGATTCTTAGAGGAAATTGAAGACAAACTACAATTGTTTACCTCTTCTTCAAGTTGATACTTGACTAAGGCTTCTTTGGAAACAAGGAGCTGTGTCTCCAACTCATGCATCTTTTCGAGATCCATATCTGCAATATGAAGTTGTCTCTCCATTTTCTACAATTTGTCAAAAAGAAACTACTTCTCTTCCTTCATGGAATTCAACTGCTCTCGAAGTCTGATGCTCTTCCTTTAATCCTCATGCATTTCTCTCACCATATAAATCATGATGAACAAGCCTCGCTTCATGTCTTCATAAAAGAACCTTATGAAAGAGAAGGTGTTGTAAATCTAACCCAAAAATATATGATAACAGAAATAACCCAATAAATAACAAGATCAAAATAGATAGAAATGCTTCTTTATTATCAAATCCTTATGGTAGGGCAACACCATACATTCACTCCTTAAGGAAGGAGAACACTCCACAAGCCATATGCCTATTCATACAAGAATACTTCTCTTCATCGATCTCCCTCCATGTGGAGTCTCTAGCCTCTATATAGGCCTCATACATACAATACCATGCATCATTACCATGGTTTCCTCATACCATCAACTAATACCATGGGCCCCTTACATTATTATTAACTACTTGTGGTCCCTTACATGACATGGGTTAACCACCTTATTTATTACTATGGCCCATCCCATTATTACATTATTACCTTGGGTACCTCCCTCGGTACCCCATATTACCCCCCCTAGGTATATAACATTCCACCCCCCTTAGCATGTTTCGTCCCCGAAACATGGGAAGAACACAAATAATAAGATCTACTCAAAAGAGTAGTCCACTAATACCATGCACGTGCATCTAGCCATCCAAGAGAAAGGTGAACCCTCGATCTCGTTGGTGCCTCGCTCGCTTGAGATGGAAGTTGACCGTGGTAGCTCTTCTTTGTTGATGTGTAGTAGGTGGATCTTTGCTTCTCCCTATCTATCTTGTGAGGGGTGGTTTTCCTTGTGACTAACTGGTTGCCATCTTGATGGTTGTCTTGCCGGGTGATGTGGGTGATGATATGTTGAAGTTTTAACCCACAGTGTCTTCTTCTTTAATTCACCCTGCTGAGGTGCCCATTGTGGTGTCTTCTTTTCCAATATGACTTCAACCACTGAGTCCTCCTCTGATGTATCAGCACCTGTAACCTTTTCTGCTTCAGCCTCTGTTTGTGTCTGACTGTCGACCATCAACTGCTCATCATCTGATATGTCCGACCCTGGAACATCTTCTGCTTCAGCCTCCTTGGACTCTATCTGTTTATTAATGGAAATGTCCTGTAATGTAATTTTACTCATAATAATACCAGAACTTCAGATTTCTTTTTACATTATATTGTGGACCACAGACTCCCATCCAAGGATTCAAAAACAACACCATATTATCCATCTCTGAAGCATAAAAATCACCATGCAACACATACTTATCCATAGAAATCTTCAAATCCTTGTACACTTGAACATCATTATCATCCACTCGTGTGTTTTCAATTTGTTTTGCTGAAATTTGCAAATTTTTTTCCAAGTTGACATTTATGAGATTTTGCTTGCAACACAGATTTATAGACACAATGATTTTCTCCTTCTGAATCATTCCATGAACCTGCAATACAGAGATACCAGCAAAAAATAACCCTTTTGGTTCCTTGGTTTCCTTCTTTCCTGTAAAAATAAAGTCTTTGCTAGGTTGTGTTTCTGTCTGTGTGAGCTTATCCACAAAAATTTTACGGTCAAATTGGTCCATAAGAGCTTTTTTGAAGGCGTCCCAAGTCAAGAACCTTCCATAGCCATGTTGATTCCCTTGGTACCATTGTCGTATTTCATAGTCCAAGTACATGCTCCCCATCTTAAGCTGATTGTAATCATCATAGACGTGATCGAATTCGAAATATTTCTCCATTGTTGCTAGCCATTTGGCTGGATGAGAGCCATCAAATCTATACAAGGCCTTCAATTTCTGATCTAGGTACCCCATCACAAAAAAAAATTGGCGAAAATTTGAAATTGTCACAGTTTCGTCAATATTGCTCAGAATCCTTATTATGACCTGTTTTTAGAAATGGAACAATCATTCTGCATCTACCCATTTTATAGAAATCTTGATCCAGACACTGAAATTTCAGATCTGCGCTGTTACTCTCCCGCCGTCACCCAAAATTTCTGAAAAAAGAGCTGATTTTAAATCAGCGATATCTCCCTCATTCGGACTCCGATTCAACTAATTCTTTTTTTGAATTTGACTGTTTTTTCACAAAGAATCCATATATACAATTATATTTTGTAGATCTTTCACCAAGACGTGTATATCTGCGCCTCAAACTCGCTGCCCCGAAAAATTATCTGCAACCCTACTGATTTTTAAATCAGCGATATCTCCTTCATCCGGACTCCGATTTGACCGATTTTTTTTTTGAAATCGGCTATTTTTTCACAAAGAGTACAGATATATAATTATATTTTTCATATCTTGAACCAAAATGTACATATCTGATCTGCAAACTCGCTGCCCCTGAAATCCTGCAAAAATGAAAAAAAATTCTCCACTTTTGTGCCCAAGAAAGTGCTCTGATACCAATTGTTGTAGATCTAACCCAGAAATATATGATAACAGAAATAACCCAATAAATAACAAGATCAAAATAGATAGAAATGCTTCTTTATTATCAAACCCTTATGGTAGGGCAACACCATACATT
>APFE030202694.1:0-26632 GCA_000404065.3 Pinus taeda
TGGCTTCTTTTGTATGATTCTTTACATTTCCTTTAGCCAAGTCTAACACCCTGTTATTCTCGAGGATTAGGTCAATCGTGTTCTTCTAGGGTTTGAAGTTAGATGCTCCTTCAAGCTTGATCTCCCCCTTGATAGAGTTAGACATCTTCCTTGAATATGATAGTCTCCTTCCCTGAGATAGTGCCTATGAATGGATCTGCATTATTCTTTTTTCTTCACCAAAGCTCTGATACTCACATCAGTTAGAGCAATCCGGTGAACATGGCGTTGATTGGAACGGACATGTTGGAAGAGATGGAGCAAGAAATGCATGTAATCAAGAAGAATCTAAAGGGAGAACATGATAGGCAGAAGAGCTATGCAAATCAGAACATAATGTTTAAGGAGTTTCAGGTTGGGGAACATGTGTACTAACGCATCAAACCGAAGAAGAGCTCCTTGCGGATTGGATCATGTGCCAAGTTGGCGCAACAATTTTGTGGACCTTTTGAAATTATTTAGAGGATCAGACCAGTAGCATATCAAATTGCAAAACCTCTGACAGTGAAAGTCCATGATGTTTTCCATGTGTCATTTCTTAAGAAGTATGTTAAATATGTTGATCATGTGATTCAATAGTCTGTATTGCAAGTGGAGTCAAAAGGATAATTCTATCTTGAACCACAGTGTATATTACAAATAAAAATGCTCATGCTCCAGGACCGAGCAGTCGAGCAGTTGAAAGTGTAGTGGAAGAACTTTGGGCACAATGAAGCTATATGGGAGATGACAAATCAAAGGTGGGCTATGTATCCTTCATTGTTTGTCGGTTGAGGCAAAGTAGTTTTGGTATGATGTTTGGTATATGATTTTTCATATGTTTGGGTGATGTTTTGATATATGTACATATGTATGTGGATGTAAATGCCACAACGAGCTAAGTTGTAAAGGTACAATAAGAGGTATGGGTTTCATGTTATTATGATGCTATGTTGTCATGTTGGTTTACTTATCAGCAAGGCGATCATTGTAAATACTACAACGAGCTAAGTTATAAATCTCCATGGGAGTATGTTTTATTTTTAGTGGTTTTGCTGAGGTATAGGTGTGGTTGAGCACCAAGAACAAAGTCCCCCAGGGGGGGGGAGGCGTTGTACCAACCCTGGTGAAAACTCCATGTAATAAAAGTTAATAAAGGAAAAATAATAACCAAGGTTGATAGGAAACTTATTCCAAGCTGAATGTTGGGAAAAAAATCCTAGTGTGGGTGTTCATTGGTTTATTATGGCTAAGGAAATTGGCAAAGGCTTTGGAAAGGAAAAATTGACATTTTTGGCACATTTATTTATGAAAATAATGGAAATTAGGAGAAAAGGAAGGTGAAAGGTCACGGATTACATGTAAGGAGGAAAATGAAGGAAAATAATGGAAAACGAAGAAAATAGAGGCCTCATTAATAAAAATGCTTTTGACGACTAGTTGCTACCTTTTGTCAGTTCATTTTTGGAGCTTTCTCTCTCCCCCACTCTTGGACGCTTGCGTTTTCTTGGAGCACTTTGGTATTGGATCAAGAAAGGAAAAGAAGACAAGAGGAAGGAAGGAGTAAACAAGGAAGAGTAAGATCATGTCCCTATAGCAGGATTCTTTGCAGGTATCAATTTGCATGTGTGATTTCCTTGCTATATTGGGCATGCATGGTATTGCATGTGGTTCTTTGTTGTCATGGCATGTGTTTTTATAGGTGTGGCAGTGTTTTCAACCTAGCCTTGCCATTTTCAGATAGCCATGGTGTGACGGGGTTCTCATATTTTCGTTGAGCTGGATTTCTTGACGGATTTTTAGCTGAGTGAGGTGGATCTCCAAAAGAAAGAAAACATGGCCTAGTGATCCCTAAACCATACTGTGGATTGTGGTAAAGCTACTGGCCTAGTGACCCCTGAACTAGACTGTGGGTTACGGTAAAGACAAGTATTGTGTGCCTCGGTGTGCCTAGGAATCCTTGACCAGTTAATGGAGGGATATACGGTAAATCCTAGAGCTGGTTGCCCTTGATTATGCCTAGGAATCCTTACCAGTGAATGACAGGATATACAGTAAAAACTAGAGGGTGGAGTCTCGGTTGGGTCTTAGTGATCTAATGTGAATTGCGGTAAATCATATAGACTAGGAGACATGGAAATTATTCATGGTGTAGGAGGAGAAATTTGGTGGCATCCATCCTTGTTTTATGGCCTAGTGATCCAAGATGGATTATGTATAGCTTTGTTCTATTGATGAGGGTGATGTGGTGTAGCCTTGGGAAGCCCTGGTTGAGTTTGGTTTTAAGTCTCACATTCATGATTGGAATATGGCACGGGGGTGATTGGCTAAAAGGAAAATTTGGTTCAGTCAATCTACGGTTGGGTGGTTTATGGAAGTCCTAAACCTAGTTGGCCTTTGCATCAGTAATATGAGGTTATTTCACCTTGTTAATTCATGAGTATTATAATGGTTTATATGTGGATTATATGGTTGTTAATTCCTTGGTATTTTTGTTGTTATTATGTTGGTTATGAACATGTATTATGATAGTGTATTTGTATGTCTCTCATCATGTTTTTACTTGCAAATGAATGAACAATGTATCTATGGCCTAATATATGAAATTGCAACTAATGTGTTGAGGCATCAATGCTTCTTAGTGATTCTCAAATAAGTATGAGACCCCTATGCTCAGTTTTGCTGTTAAGACCTGTAGCATTCATTTTTGTGACATGTTTGACAAAATTCCTCTCATGGCTTGTACGGGTCCATTCTAGTCCTTGTTGATGTTTTTACAAATGTATCTTTGTTCCAATGTGAAATTTCATTTATGATCCCGTCATTGATTTTTGGGCGGCGACTTGGGATCTAGCCCTCAAAAAGTGGTAGAAATATCGAAGTTGTAGGCACAACACTGGGGAAAAAAGTCCCTATAAGCTCCCTTGCCCTTGTTGTGGGAGCTTCTAGAGCCTCCCAAGTGCACCCTTGTCCATATCAAGGGAGCATCCAGGGGTTTGATTCACTAAAATGTTAGTTGGTCTCAAGGCTGGTTCCCTGAGTAGTTAGGATGGCTCCTGGGAGTTTTGTTGCTAATGTGGAAGGTTTTTATGGTGTGTTTCCGTCAATTCTACTTACTTAAGGTGAATTAGGAGGTTGAATCCCATTATAGTGTCCTCTCATCACATATTTACCCTGGTTGGTCAGTTACTTGGGTAGATGTGGGATGAGGGTGTTATAGAATTGACTTAACCAAGTTTACATGTCATGAATGCATATCTAAACAAAGAGATATGCAACTTACTCGAGAATCATAAAGAAGGTATAATGCCCTCTCAATATAGCTGAAATAACATCTATTAGGTCATCCATTCAATAAACATTCATTTACCAATCAAATCATGATAAGAACCATAACTTGAATATGTCATGAAACCATTCTTATAACCAACATATAATTAGAATAATAACAATGATACAACAAACAACCATCAAAGCCACATCATAAAAAGTACATTTAATCATAAAATACAAGAGGAAATTAGATCTTACTAACACATGCAAAAGCCAACCAAGTCAAGGACTTCCACATACCACATGACCATAGATTGGGTTGAACCAAATCTTTATTTCAGCCAATCACCCACATGCCATATTCCAAGGATGAATGTGGTATCTCATGGGATAAACCAATCCATAAACAATCAAGGGAATCTATAGGTTAAACCAATTCCACCCTCAACCTACTTTGATCTCACCTAAACCGCTCCTGAGATCACAAAACCAAACCAGGCTTGAATCCCTTCACCATCACTTAAGGAATTTTCCAATCTCCACCCACCTATTTAGGGCTTCCTGGAGAAAACCATCTCCACCCCCGACCCTTGGGATTTTCCTGAGACCACCTCACCTAAATCCAAAACCTTTCAGCAATCCAAAACCCAACCAAAGATGAATCCCATCACACCATGGCTATCCAAAAATTGAAAGGCAAGGCTGAAACCATTGTTAAACCCAAAAAAACCCATGCCAATGACAACAAATGAACCAAATACACACAAGCATGTACCATGCATTCCAAACCAACTAGGAAATCATACATGCAACTGGTTACCTGCAAGTATTCTCATCGAAGCCACGTGATCCAACTCTTTTGTGCTTGTCCTTTGCTTTGCCTTTCCCTTCCTTTACTTGCTTTCTTGCTTTCTCCTCTTGATTATCTTCTTATCTTTGAAACCAATTCAAAAACTGAACTGAAAAAAGGTTGTGAACTGATCCTCAGAAGCCTTTTTTATTATTGATGCCTCTAATTTCTTCATTTCCTTCTATTTTCCTTCAATTTCCTCCTCACATGAAACTTGCGACCTTTCACCTTCTTTTTATCTTAATTTCCTTTGTTTTCATAAATAAAATGCCAAAAATGTTTTATTTCCTTTTCAAGTCCTTTTACCAATGCCTTTGCCAATTTCCCCTTAGCCATAATAACCAACATGAACACCCACTAGGATGTTTTACCCAAAATTCATCTTGGAATATGTGTCCCATGACCTTGGTCTTATTTTTCATTTATTAATTTTATTACATGAACTTTTAACCCGAGGATGTTATAGGCCCTTCCCCATTAGGGGAACACCATCCTCAGTGTTCTATGACACATACAACCAACAAAACCGGTAAAAACCAAAACACACTGGCCATGGAGCTTTATAACTTAGCTCGATGCAATCTTTACATTGACCTCCTACTTAATATGTGGCAATCATACCGTTTATTAGAGCTTTATAACACAACTCATTGAGTTATGTACAATAAAAACCACATATACTTATGCACATTTGGTTCAACCAAGAAATAAACATACCATTTGTAGAGCTTTAACGATCCAACTCGATACAAAATTCACAATAATAGACACATATGCACATATTCTCAACCAACAAATAAAAGGATACAATGCCTTCATCCACAACAAGGGAATCCAAAGGATCACACCTCACCCCTCAAAGTAATACTAGGATTCACCTCCTTCCCAGGAATTCCAGAATCCACTGCCAAAGTCAAACTTGCATCCAATGTCTAGTGATATGATTCTTGCACTGTATGTTCTCTCAGTGAATAGTTAACGACTCATTGTTCCATGGGGCACTCCCAATGTGCATTTGATTCCATCTGGAAATGTTAATGACAAAATATATATATATATATATATTCCCCTGTATTCTCTTCTCTGGTACACAGTCCCTCGGGAAATACGGCCACCCCCTTCCGTCTAGTCGCTCACCTTCCAAGTTCCCTGCCATCCCCTTTCCCAGGAGATCCATCCCTTAGCAAGGTTTCCTCGTAGTGGAAGTTCCAAAAACCAAGGCATGTCCCTGCCTCAAAACCATAATACCGGTTAGAATATGATCATGGAAACCAATGGACACTATTGGGTACCAGTGTCCCATAATGGCACTGCTCCTAAAGTGCTTTACGAACATATTAATGCTTGTTCCAATTCCTTTCATTGTTGCTGCTAATTCTTGCAGTCGGTTCCATCCACCAAATCGAGCATCTCCCTGCTTTCATAAACCAAGCACATAGTTTTCATTATACTGAAAAGAATTGAAATAAATTCAAATCATAACTCATTGGTGGTTTGTCAATACGGTACACTTGCAATTATGTTTACTTCCTGTCACAACAAGTCAAACTAACTCTTTGATCAAATCATCTTACATAGACATATCACATTCAGTTAGCTCAAAAGGAAACCAATATAAATCAAAATCCTAGATTACATGTAACCATCATAAACTAAAATCATAAATCACATGCATAATTAAACTAAAACAAAATACTTATCTTCCAAATGGTTCTTTGTTTCTGCCTTTGTTCTTTGTGCTCTTCGTACACACACTGAATTGGTTGCCAAACCCCATAAGCACCTAGTGTCATCTCTTTAAGCAACAAGGGAATCCAAAGACTAAACTACCTCCTCCCTCAATATTAACAACAAGAGTATCTCGAGACTAAACCACCTCAACCCTTAATATCAACAACAAGGGCTTCCAGAAACTAAACCACCTCAAGCCTCAGTAGCAACAAGGGTATCCCAATATTAAACCACCTCAACCCTCAATATCAACAAAAAGGGAACCCAAAGACTAAACTTCCTCAAACTTCAATAGAGACAAGGATATCTCGAGACTAAATCACCTCAACCCTCAATATAAAAAACAAGGGAATCTAGAGACTAAACTGCGTCAACCCTTGATAGCAATAAGGGTATCCCGAGACTAAACCACCTTAACCCTTAATATCAACAAAAAGGGAATCCAAAGACTAAACCACCTCAACCCTCAATAGAAACAAGGGTATCCCGAGAATCAACTGCCCCAACCCTCAATATCAACAACAAGGGCCCAAAAAATTCCATACCTGCTTGTCCCATCACGATGTACAAGACATACACATACACAGTGTACAACACAACACATACACCTACACTCAGTGTACAACACAACACATACACCTACACCCAATTTATAACAAAACATATACACCTACACCTAGTGTACAACACCACACATATAGATACACCTGGTGTACAACATGACACATATACCTACACTCAATGTTCCACACCACACATACACAAACACGTCATATAATATCACAAATAAGCATGTCACGATACAACGAATACATAATACACATAACACAATATCACATGTACATAACACTACCTACACAACATGAACACATCACCACATGCACACAACACCACTTGTATCACATGTATACATCACCACCTGCACAACGTGTACACAACACCACCTGCACAATGTGTATACAACACCACATGTACGCAACACTACCTGCACAATTTGTACACAACACCACGCGCACACAGCACCACGTGTAAAACATGTACACAATGCCACATACACACAACACCTCATATATAACATGCACATAATCCCACATGTAAACAAAAACGCATGTGGAACATGTACTCAACACCATATGTACACAACACCACATATACAACATGTACATAGCACCATATGTACAAAGTAATGCATATACAAACTGTATACAATACTAGTACTACACATATGGAGACCACACCATCTCTGCTAAGAAACCTTGCTTGTAGTGTCCTCCATTATCCATGCTTATCCAAGCGTGCTGCAGATTGCACTGCTTTCATTATGATGATAAATCCCTCAAAACTACCTGCTATAACATAGACATAGACATAAGCACATAATATCAAATCATATACACATGATACTAACCTCAGAGATTTTTCAGGGCTACTCTTCCCATTTGATTCCTCCTGAAACCAAGGACCTCTTTATGTCATTCACTTGCATAAGCAATCATTCCTCCATAAGAATGATCCCTGGTGACCACGCAAGTTTCAAGTTAATCTTCAAATCCAACTCGATGCAATATTCACAACAATATACACATATGCACATTTTCTCAACCAACAAAAAAAGGATATGATGCATGCATCCACAACAAAGGAATCCAAAGGATCACACTTCCACCCTGAAAGTAATACTAGGATTCACCTCCTTCCTAGGAAGTCCAGAATCCACTTCCAAAGTAAAATTTGCATCCAATATACAATGCTATGATCCTTACGCTGAGTGTTCTCTTAGTGAAATTTACAGACTCATTATTCTAGGGTGCACTCCCAATGTACATCTGATTCCATATGGAAACACTAATGACAGAAACAAATGTATTCACTAACATTCCCTTCTCTGCTACATAGTCCCTCGGGAAATCTAGTCAACCATCCCTTCTGTGCAGTAACTCACCTTCCAAGTTCCCCGACATTCCCTTTCCAGGGTGATCCATCCCTTGGAAAGGTTTCCTCACATTGGAAGGTCCAAAAACCAAGGCATAGCCCTGCATAAAATCCATCATACAAGTCATAGCATGCTCATGGAAATCAATGGACACTAGTGGGTACCAATGTCCCATAATGACCCTGCTCCTAAAGTCCTTTACCGACATACTACTACTTGTTCCAATTCCTTTCATTGATACTACTAATTCTTACAGTCAGTTCCAACCACCCAAACCAGGCCTATCCCTACTTTCATGTACCAAGCGCATAATTGTCATTAGACTAACAGGAATTGAAATAAATTCGAATCATACCTCATTGGTGGTCCATCAATAAGGTACCCTTGCAATTCTGTTTACTTTTTGTCACAATAAGTCAAACTAGCTCTTTGATCAAATCATCATGTATAAACATATCACATCTGGTTAGCTCAAAACACAACCATTATAAATCAAAATCACATATCACATGTAACCACCATAAATAAAAATCATAGATCACATGCATAATTAAACTAAAATAAAATACTTATCTTTCAAATGATTCTTTGCTTCTGCCTTTATTCATTGTCCTCTTTGTACACACATTGAATCAGTTGCCAAACTCAGCAACCCCCTAGTGCCTTCTCTTTAAGAAACAAGGGAATTCAGAGATGAAACCACCTCCTCCCTCAATATCAACAACAAGAGTATCCCGAGACTAAACCATCTCAACCCTCAATATCAATAACAAGGGCATCCAGAGACTAAACTGCTTCAACCCTCAATAACAACAAGGGTATCCTGAGACTAAACTGCCTCAATCCTCAATATCAACAACAAGGGCATCCAGAGACTAAACAACCTCAAACCTACAATAGCAACAAAGGTATCCCAAGACTAAACCGCCTCAACCCTCAATAACAACAAGCGTATCCAGAGACTAAACCACTTTAACCCTCAATCTCAATAACAATAACAAGGCATCTATAGACTAAACTAGATCAACCCTCAATAACAACAAGGGTATCCCGAGACTAAACGACTTTAACCCTCAATATCAACAACAAGGGCCCAAACAATCCCATACCTGCTTGTCCCATCACATTGTACAAAACATACACATAAATAGTGTACAACACAACACATACACCTACACTCGGTGTACAACACCACACATACACATACACATAGTACAATACCACAAATACAAATGTCACGATAAAACGAATACATAATACACATAGCACAATACCACATGTACATAACACTACCTGCACAATGTGTACACATCACCACATGCATGCAACACCACATGTACACATCAACACCTGCACAACGTGTACACAACATCACATGTACACATCACCACCTTTACAATTGTACAGAATACCATATGTACAAAACACCACCTGCATAGTGTGTACACATCACCACACACACGCATCACCATGTGTACAACATGTACACAACATCACACACACACAACACCTCATGTACAACTTGTACATAGCACCACATGTTCACAACACCGCATGTACAACATGTACTCATAACCATATGTACATAGCGCCTCGTATACAGCATGTACATAGCACCATATGTACACAATACCACATTTAC
This sequence comes from Pinus taeda, assembly GCA_000404065.3. Lineage (NCBI taxonomy): Eukaryota > Viridiplantae > Streptophyta > Pinopsida > Pinales > Pinaceae > Pinus > Pinus taeda. Next base: position 9,448 of record APFE030202694.1, read on the forward strand.
AACATGTACACAACACCAGTACTGCACATCTGAAGACCACAATGTCTCTACCAAGCAACCTTGCTTCTAGTGTCTCTCCATTATCTATGCTTATCCTAACATGTTGCAGATCGCATCCCCATGGGTTCCCAATGATACCAAGGGAAAGCTCAACCTAAGCCTTCTCAAGATCTCATGGCAACCTCTTTTGCAATGTAATCCCTACATAATACTTCCATAAACACAAAACTCTTAATGCATAAATAAACATAACAATATACTCGTTACCTTACCTTGTTGTGCCAAGCACGTTGCCTTGTAACTAAATACCTCCATGCCATCTCTCAAGGGGCTTCAATTCCCTTGATGGATCCAACTGTAACTTGAAATCAATTGTTATACCTCTCAAATATATGTTCAAGAGTATAGCACATATCCACATAATGTCAGACAAAATGAAGGCTAAGAAGGCTTCATGTATTCTTGCAAGCACTCATTTGTTTGGAATTTCGGTCTCCAAACATAGCCCAAGGAATCCTCACCTAATTCTTTTCTTTTACATTTTACCTTGCAGAAATTGAGTCTTATTATGTCTTGTCAGATTACCCAGTTTTTAGTTCTATAAACAAATCAATTGTTACCTTGTGACGCTAATGCCAAACATGTTTCCCTGCAACTATTCACATATGTTAGCCACATGCTCTAAAGATCAAGACATTGTATCTATTAAGTTGAAAGCAACCTTTACCAAGACTAGGAGCCACATGATAATTTGCAATTAACTCATAACCATCAGTCATAATACTAAATCTAGAACCCACTTCCACTCAAATTCATATCAGTTGTCTCAGCACATATTATGTTAGTACAATCATCTTAAAAGAAGATCATTACTTCATGCAATATTATAGATATATTTCATGAATCAAACATTCAATCAACCCATACTGTTAGGCCCCTATACTACTAGTGTAACCCCTTATTTTTATTAGTACAACCCACTTATTATATTGATGTACTGATGTAGTGCCAATATTGTTACTATTGTGCCCCATAGAAGCCCACTATTGTTATTATTGTGCCCTTACATTATTATTCTTATGTAGGCTCTGATTATGTTATGACCCCTTAGACTCCTATATATAGAGAGGATGTCTTTTTATTTGAATCATCCCAGAATTGTTCATTTATGTAATGTAAAGGAGGTTTCCCCCTCGAAGAAGCTGAATTCAAAGGCGTTGATCTATATTTTCTATCTTTTCTTGAGCTGGTTTCATAACACATACACATACCATGTTAGAATAACCAAGTAGATGACATAATCAAACTCATACCTCAATGTATCTCAGGAAAGGCTATCACATCTACACAAGTCAGTCCAAATTAATATGACACAATATCACAAATATATCAACTCATACCTGAATATCATAACGGTAACCATGCACATAGGTCAATCCATATTAGGACCATAGATTAGGCTTAACCAAATCTTTATTTTAGCCAATCACCCTCGTATCATATTCCAATCATGAATGTGGGTTCTCATGGGATAAACCAATCCATAAACAACCAAGGGAATACATAGGATAAACCACCTCCACCCTCACCCTATCCTGATCTCACCTAAACTAGTCCTGAGATCACAAAAAAAAACCAAACTTGGATGCCTTAGAATTCTTTAACCATCCCTTGAGGAATTTCTTGTCTCTACCCACCTATTAAGGGATTCCCAAAGAAAACCATCTCCACCCCCAACCCTTGGGATTTTCTTGAGACCACCTCACCTGGATCCAAAACCTTCTGGCAATCCAAAGCTTAACTAAGGATGAATCCCATCACATCATGGCTATCTGGAAATTGCAAGGCAAGGCTGAAACAAATGTCAAACCCAACAAAACCCATGCAAATGATAGCAAATGAACCAATTACACACACACATGCCAAAACTAGCTAGGAAATCATACATGCAAACTGTTACCCGCAAATATTCCTACCGAATCCGCTTTATCCAACTCTTCCTTGCTTTTTGTTGTCCTTCTTTGTATTCCTTTACTTGCTTGCTTGCTTTCTCCTCTTGATTCTCTTCTCCTCTATAAAATCAATTCCAAAACCAAACTGACAAAAGGCTGTGAACTAATCCTCAAAAGCCTTTTTATTATTGATGCCTCTAATTTCTTCATTTTCCCTCCATTTTCCTTTAATTTTCTCCTCACATGCCACGCATGACCTTTCACCTTCCTTTTCTCCTAATTTCCTTTATTTTCATAAATAAAATGCCAATAATGCCTTTTTTCTTTTCAATGCCTTTGCCAATTTCGCCTTAGCCATAATAACCAAAAGGAACACCCACTAGGATGTTTTTCCCAACATTCATCTTGGAATACATGTCCCATGACCTTGTCCTTATTTTGCATTTATTTACTTTATTACATGAACTTTTAACCACGGGTTGCTACATTATTGGAGCTAAATCCTGAACATAAAAAAGAAACGGTTTTCCACTTTCGGATTTTGCAAAAATTTGGAAGAGCTTCATCGGATCATGATTTTCCTTGCGTGAAGCAAAAGGAGACGACGTCTTGATCAAAGAAAGAGGTTGAAATTGAGGCTCAAAACTACGATTATAAGATTGTATCTTCGAAACCCTTGAGCCCAGATCCAAATGGCAGAGCGCGGAAAGGATTTGATCTGACTAGCATGAATCCTTTGTGCCTACGATCGCCACATATTAGCCATATCCTATAAGAAATTGCATTATTAACCAAACATTTGCTCTTGCAAGGACACGATATAGCACGCTAGAAATACAAGCATCGCCCATCCCCATCTCCCCACCCATAATTTTTGTTTGCCCAATATAGTGAGATATGAGAGTCACCATGCCTAAAAACATAGATCCAAATATGCAGAAGAGGATACCTTTACTTTTTCATGGTTCCAAAAGTATGCCTCCAAATCTGAGAGAAAAAAATTCAAATCCTCAACAAAAAACCTTTGTGCAAAAATTGGTATCCATAATTCCACAAAGAACGAACCCAATTTTACTCACCAAATGCATAGATCACGGTAGAGGAAACACCCTCCATGAATTCCAAGAGTAGACTTGACTCAACAATGAAGGCCCAACAAATCCTACAAACACAGAAGAAAACCTTGACACAAATCATTTTCTCCTTTCAAAGACCAAAAGTTTCTATTTCTTGTGAGGAAGCAATTAATTTGTCCACTTCACTTAATTTATTTTTTATTTCCAAATCAACCCTATAGGATTCTATTTTCCTATTGTTTGTTATTAATTAGCATTGACCAATGTAGGTTATAATATTTTATGCATTTTTTCACATAACATAATTTCTAACTTGATTGATAGGGTCAGTAACAACATGAAATATTTTACTTATGGTAGTGAAATATTTTTTGTTTTTAATATATTTTTGTTTTTAATATTACATATAAATTGAATACAAAATGAATTACACATCATTTAATATTGATAGTGTTATTTTCTATCAACATAGTGAACAAATTACATATCTGCCTCCTACTAAAATGCACATTTTTTTTAGAACTTTCACTTGCTTTATCTCTTTTCATAAAGCTGATGTAAAATTAAAGTGAAATTTAAGTATTTTATTTATGGCCAACAACACTTTTTTTTATTACCTTTTTTAATTTGTTGAAGTAAGTATTATTTTAATATTTTTAAACGTAACATTGCGTGACACTATCCATCTCCTCGATACTAGGTTGTAGTACATCAAGAGGCGCAATAAAATATTTTAGTGAATTAGATTTAGTCAAAATGATAATTAATTGAATTAATAAAATTAATCATACCTTCCCCTACCTAATATCACTAGCAGTTGACGGCTTGTTGGTCACTAATTGGTGATCGTTATTGGGCATTTATAGAAGTTTCATGGGATGTTAGGCCCCTATACTACTAGTTTAACCCCTTATTGTTATTAGTACAACCCCCTCATTATATTGTTGTACCCATGCAGTCCCCATATTGTCATTATTGTGTCCCATAGAAACCCACTATTGTTATTATTGTGCCCTTACAATATTATTATTATGTTGGCTCTAATTATATTATGACCCCTTAGACTCCTATATATAGAAAGGACGTCTTATCATTTGAATCATCCAAGAATTTTTCGGTTGTGTAATGTAAAGGAGGTTGCCCCCTCTAAGAGGCTTATTTATAAGGTGTTGATCTATCTTTTCTATCTTTATGTGAGCTAGTTTCATAACATTTGGTATCAGAGCTTTGGATTCTAGGGTTTCGCTGCGTCAAACAAGTCATCGTGGCATTTTCACAATAACTTTTTTCTGCAATTTCAGACGCTAAAATAAAAACCCATTTGGGTTGAAATCGTTCTGAACCTCAGGTCCAAATTTCAGAGTATTTCACACTATCTTTGTGGAGATATGATCTGAGGAAGTTGTCCTTTTTGCAGACTCCAGAATTACATTACAAATAGGTGACCTAGGGAAAATAGTCATAACTTTTGTTTTGAGCATCAGATTGAAATTTCGTAAGAAGTTACAGAAAAAGGACGAATTGTAGTTTCCTGTGTATATTTTTCAGATCCTAAGGTCAAAACAGTGACATGTGGCACTTCATACAATTTCGCTCTTCTGAAAAGGTATATAATTAGGTCATCTTGGGAGATTGTGCATAACTCTTTCTTGGAAAATCTAAATTTGATCAAATAGGTGGCATTGGAAAGAGGACAAAGAGGTCTAATATAGGTCGCAATTTCAAAACTTAAATATCTGAAAATAAAAAGTACAGTTGTTTTAAGATCGAGTTCCTAAAATCAAGAAAAATCGAGATAAGGAAGTTTGATGGCAAGGATCCAGTAAATTGGATACTACAGATGGAGAAATATTTTGATCTACATGGTGTACCACTGTTACAAAAGGTATGTATTATATCTTCATATTTAGAACAAGATCAAATTTTATGGTATAAAGGGCTTTGTTCTCATAAACCACTTGTTACGTGGTCAATTTTCATGGAGGAAATTATAGCACATTATGAGGATACAAAGAGAAACACTTTATTTAGAGAAACACCACAAAAATTGGAAGAAAAATGAGCAAAAGGGCTTTGTTACAAAGTGGAAAGGAAAATTATGGCAACAAGGAAGTCTACCCCTCACAACTATAAAGATGTAAATGTTGTTTCTCCTAGCCTTCCACAAACTACAAGGGTTACACCACAACAATTGGAGGAAAAAAGGGAAAAAGGGCTTTGTTACAATTGTGATAGAAAATGCACTAAAAGTCATAAGTGTGTTGAGAAGAAATTATTTTACATAGATTATGAAGAGGAGGAAGAAAAGGATGAAGAAACATCAAAAGAAGAGGATATACACCAGGAACCAACCCTAGAGAAAGAAGAAATGAATCCAACCATATCTTGTAAACCATTGGCAAGAATTACCACTCCTCAAACTCTCAGATAGAAGGACATACCAAGAAGTAAAAGGTTCAAGAAGTGAAAGATCACATCGAGAAAGAGGAAATGAATCCAACCATATTTTGTAATGCATTGGCTAGAATTACCACTCCTCAAACTATCAAGATAGAAGGACATATCAAGAGGAAAAAGGTTCAAGCAGTGAAAGATCACATCGAGCATCAACAAAAAGTTCTCCAACTTTTAAAGGATAACGCCACTTTGGTGTAGAATCAAATGAAACAAGAGGTAGATCAACAACACAGTGAAAAATGTTTTTATGTAGGTGATTGGGTATTTTTACCAATACATCTCAAGCAAGCTATTTATGAGAAGGAAATGTTGGCAATACTACATGCACTTAAGAAATGGCTACCTTACCCAATGGGAAGACACTTCAAGGTAAAAATGGATCATGATAGTCTTAAATACTTTTTAGGACAAATACTATCTCTAGAAGAACAAAAAAAATGGGTCATAAATATGTTGGGTTATGACTTTGACATCATCTATAGAAAAGGGAAGCAAAATTTTGTTGCAGATGCACTCTCAAGAAAGGATGAGGATGTGGAAGCATTGTTTTGTGTTATTTCTATTATCCAACCAGATTGGATAAACAAAGCAAGGGATGAATGGAAGAAGGACGAAGAAGTGTGGCCACTCATTCAAAAGTTGCAGAATATCCCAATTCAATCAATATTACTAGAACTTGAAGAGGAAGGAAAAATCATATTGGAACCTGGAGCAGTCACAGAAACAAGAACCCGATAGCTACGAAATCGATTAATTTCAAGAGTATATCATCAAGTGGAAGAACTTACCCATTGAAGATTTCACACGGGAGGACAAGAATTTTATACATAAGCATCAAGAGCTACTCAAGCGTTGAGGACAATACTTTTTGAAGGAGAGGGGCATGTTAGGTCCCTATACTACTAGTGTAACCTGTTATAGTTATTAGTACAACCCCCTTATTATATTGTTGTACCCATACAGTGCCCATATTGTTATTATTATGCCCCATAGAAGCCCACTATTGTTATTATTGTGCCCTTACATTATTATTGTTATGTCGGATCTGATTATATTATGACCCCTTAGACTCCTATATATAGAAATGAGGCTTTGTCATTTGAATCATCCAAGAATTTTTCATTTGTGTAATGTAAAGGAGGTTTCCCCCTCGAAGAGGCTTATTTCTAAGGCGTTGATCTATCTTTTCTATCTTTTTGTGAGCTGGTTTCATAACATGGGACTACTATCAAGTGGTGGGCCCATTTGTTAAAGCAAGATTTGTATTATTGTAGTTTGAGAAAAATTCCATTTTTAGTAGCATTCTTTGATGCACTTGGGTTGACTAAGAAGTGGGCAATGGTTACAACCCTAGTTTGGCAATGGAAATCAATTACAATACTAAAGGGTACTATTCTTTTCTTAGAGATGATATTAAAGGAAGATTCATCCAAGAACTTGGGATCCTCCCATCATTTTTGAATTTTTGTTAAAGGACTTCATGGGTGGCCATTTTTTTGTAGGTGACTAGATCTAATTTGTTGGTAGTCCTTAAAGATGGATTGGAATAGAGTTGTGGATTATTTCCTTTCAGCAATGCCTTGTCTACAAGGGGAAATAATGGCAAGATTATTCCCAATAGTTAAATTACAAAATATATGGATACTACTATTTTTCTCGTGTTGTGTGTGTGTGGGGATGAGCTATTAGGTTTAGTGCATTGTTTCCTCTCATGCCTCAATCTTACAAAGATACAACTAATCCTAAGGTTACATCTTCATCAACTCAATGTTTAGTTTTTCCTATTCCATATGTTGTTGATAAGCTACATGAATTGCTAGAATTGGAGATAAAGCATTTAAAATTTAATGAACTCTTCATATCCCTTAAAGCTAAAGCAATAATGATTAGATTGGTAAAACCTCAACCAACCTCAATCAAATGCTTTGCACTAGTGGATTCATTCCAATTGGACTTGGCATTGTGAAATTTATTGTGCTCCAAAGTGTATTTTGTTGTTCAACTTGATACTTCTAATGGTTATAAAAAATTCTTTGACATGGTTTCTAGTTTTAGGGCAAAGTGAAGATCTGTATTACCCCTTGGTTTCCATATTTTTATCCTACTTCAATAGTTGTATTGAAAATGTTAGTTTGGGTTAGACTCCCAAATTTGGCTCTTTCATTTATGCATCTTTTAGCATTTAAAGGCATCATAACTGATCTAGGTGGAATAAATTATGATATGGAGTAGATTGCATAAGCTTCTTCACACATTCTCAAATTTGTGTGGAGGTTGATCTTAGGAAAGTTCTTCTAGATAGAATTGTACTAAAACTTTGCAACTTTAAATGTATGACTTTTAATTATGAAAATACAACAATTTGCTTTCATATTTGTTATGATAAAAGACATTTATAGCACTCATGTCCTCAAGCCCTATGGTACTCCAAAGATGAAAAAGGAACATCCTTTAAATAAAAAAGTTTGCAGCATTATGAACCTCCCCTTCCGAATGATATAAAGATGATAAGAGCTCAACAAATTTGCAGGTTTCATTATTTGAATTTACCATCTCTTATCTACACTTGAAGATTACATTAGATAAATGACTTGTTGAGGAATGGGATCTAAGAGTTGAGACCAAACTTTTAATTATATTAATGTCCATGGATGACCAGCGTTCAAGTGAATGGAGAATTATAAAGTATATTACAAATAGTCAAGTGGAATTTAAAGTGACTTGCAAAATTATGCTCCAAAAAGGCCTTACTTGTACCTAAAAAATTTGAAACCTCCTTACCTCCTTCAAAAGTCTTGTCCTTGAGAATGTATTCATCCTACTCTTGGACCATCTCCCCAAGATTTTTATGCCTTCTAGAAATTATCATTGCTAAATCTGAATTTCATATTCAGTGATGAGCATGGACAAGGGTCGAGTTTTGAAACCGTCAATATCTATAGGAAAGTTTGTCAGCCACCAAAACTGATCAAGAAATAGTTTTTCTTATTATCTTCTTATCTAACAACACCTTATTTAACATAACTCACAAGTAATTTTATATCCATCCTCTGAATCCAATAGTAATTATGTATTTCAACAGCAAAGAAGTGAACAAAGTGATGTCTTTTACATGAACAGTTACATTTCTTGCCAACGACACAATACTTAAGGTTATATTTTTAAGTGATGGGGAACCCATTGGAAACCCCTTCAGCATGGTAGAGCATTCTCCCCAATTCAATAACATCACCCTAGGTGGACAGCCCAACTAAAGAAAACATACAGGCACATACCGCGACCATAAGTACACAAATTCAAAAAAAACAATTACATAATTTGTTGGAATGGTATGCAGTTAAAAATAATGGAGAAATGGTTATATGGTTGTAACATATCTCCTTAGTTTAGGATTAGTTCCTAGATTTTAGGAGGTTGTTTACAACTACCTATTTTTCAGTGATGTATTTAATATTGTAATATTCATTTGATGTAATGTAGAGTGAACGTGAGAGAGAGTCTCCTCTTTGTTTGAGTACAGCCTTCCAGGTGCCGTACACACCTGTGAGCTGCAACTCCTTCATTTAATTCAAAGTGTGATTTTTATCTTGGTATCAGAGCTCAGGATAGAGATAGCCTCAATTTTTTTTTAGGGATGTATCATTAGTTACGTTTCTGTAGTGCTAGGAGTACATGTAAATGTGTATGTGTGATCAGGTGGAACTGCAGTAACACCTGGAGTGAAGTTTCTAAGATGACTGATCATCTCTGAGCCGGAGAAAAGGTTGAGCAATTGGCGCTTATTTTTTGAAGACAGTTGAGCCAATCTAGAACAAAACAAATTGGCGCTACTTTTTAAAGAAAAAGCGCGCCAATTGGCGCTGGTTTGGGGCTGAAAAGCAAGCCAGGAAAATTATAACTAAATTGGCGCGGATCCGTGGCTGTTAAGCGCGAGAATTTTTCTTTTTTGCAATTGGCGTGGATTTTTAGCTATTCATAGCGCCATAGAGCCAACCTCTTTCTCTCTAGAAATCTGCAATTTTTTGTTGCAGACCAGGAGTTGCCTGATGGTGGCACATGGAGATTTCTGCTCGGTGGCAGCAGATTTGATTTGCTCGGTGGTGGCAAATTGGGTTTCCGTGATCGGACCTGCCCGGTGGTGGTGAATCAGAGCTCTGTGATCTGCTCGGTGGAAGCAGATCGGTGTTTTGCCCGGTGGTGGCGTAGTGCAGTGCCTTGATCTGTTCAGTAGAAGCAGATCTCCCTTGCCCGGTGCTGGTGTGTTGGAGATTGCTTGTTGATCTGCTCGGTGGCAGCAGATCGGACTTGCCCGGTGGTGGCACAGTGAAGTTCCTAATCTGTTCATTGGCAGCAGATCGGACTTGCCTAGTGGTGGCCGATTGGAGTGTTCAGTTGGGCGAAAATGAAAAACAGTTTGGAATCATACCTCCACGAGTCTGGCAAGCTCGATGGAACGAACTTCTCTAACTGGAAGTTCAAAATGCAAACTTTGTTGGAGAGTGCAAATGCATGGTTGATCATCTTGGGAAATGAGCAGAGAATTGGAACACCGACCCAAGAACAAGATTTGGATAAGAGAGAAACAAAGGCGAAAGTCATACTGAAGATGTCTATCAAAGACAACATTATCCCCATATCAGAGATTGCAAGTCGGCCGCGGATATATGGAACACAATCAAGAATCTGTCTGAGACACAGAACACAAATCGTGTTCTGGCACTCAAGGGAAAATTGTTTGCATTAAAGATGGATGAGAATGAATCCGTTGGTGGATTCATGGCCAGAGTCAAGGATCTGAGAGACAAATTGGGAGCCATTGGAGAGAAGGTATCAAATTCAGATATGGTTACACTTACACTGAACAGAATGACCGATGAATATCAAACATTCATCTCAGGGTTGTCAGCGAGAGAGAAAGCCCCCTCGTTTGATGACCTGACAGCGATTCTGCTCCAGGAGGAGGAACGAAGACAGAATCTGAAAACTCAGAGCAATGAATTAGCTCTGATGGCGAAGAGGCGACAGTACAAAGGAAAGAAGCACCAACACCAACATCAGTATCAGCAACCGTAGCAACAGCAGCTGAAAGGGGCCAACTTTTTTCAAAATAAATCATTCAGAAGTATGACTGATAATTATGTTAAGAGATGTTTTTACTGTGGGAAGCCTGGCCACTAGATTAAAGAATGATATAAGAGGCAGGTGGATGAAAGAAAAGGCAAACAGAGGAAACATCAGGGGTGTTTTGCTGGAGAAGAGGATGACCACAGCCATGATCTTCGATTATTCACAGTCGACTGTGCACTTTAAGCATCAAAAGGAGATGCGGATAATATATGGTATGTCGATTCTGGCGCATCCTCGCATATGACTGGTAAGAAATATTGTTTTGAGTTTCTTGAAGAGTCTGCATGTGGATCAAAAATTTACTTAGGAGATGACAGTGGGTATGAGATCAAAGGTTGTGGGGATATTCCTGTGAAGCTACCTAGTGGCGACATCAAACATCTCAAAAATGTTTTATATGTTCCCAAAATTAAAAATAATTTGATCTTTGTCTCTATGATAACAGACCAGGACATGCAGGTGCAATTCTTCAAGAATGGATGTGTCATTTAGGATATCCAATTGGAGACAGTTGCAACAGGAGTACGCGTGGGGAATTTGTACAGACTGGATGCAAGGAGCATGCCACGACAAGCGATGGTTGCAGAAACATCAACAGCCGAAAATCGCTGGCATCAGATATTTGGACATCTCAATTTACAAGATCTCGTCTTACTCAAAAAGAAAGGTATGGTCGATGGTCTTCCTGTGTTACATAATATTAAACTAGAATGTGATGGATGTGCATTAGGGAAGATGCATAGAGATGAATTCCCTTTGCATGTTAACAGAAGAGAAAGAGGCATCCTAGAACTAGTGCATATAGATATTTGTGGACCTATGCAGACTAGGAATTTAGGAGGTGCATACTACTTTCTACTATTTACAGATGACTGCACTAGGTTCTCTTGGGTATATTTTTTAAGCAAAAAGAGTCAAGCTTTCCGATACTTTAAAGAATTCAAATCTATGATAGAGAACCAAATAGGAAAGAAGATAAAGATTCTCCGCGCGGATCAAGGGGGAGAATACAGGTTAGGTGAGTTCATGAACTTCTGCAAGCAGCATGGGATTATACAGCAATTCACAGTGCCACACACTCCACAGCAGAATGGAGTAGCAGAACGCAAGAACAGGACTCTTGTGGAGTCCGTGAGAATTATGCTTCAAGGTAAGGGTATTTCTAATTGTCTTTGGGCAGAAGCCATTAATATGTTGTTTATTTGAAGAATAAGAGTCCCACCAAATGTCTAGGCTTCAAAACCCCCTTTGAAGCATTGTTTGGACTCAAGCCAGTAGTCGGTCGCTTAAGAATATTCGGATCTAAATATTTTGCTCATATACCAAAAGAAGATAGGAAAAAGCTAGACCCCAAAGCCTTGAAATGTATATTTGTAGGATATGGCACAGAGTATAAGGCATACAACTTATATAATCCTGTGACTCATAAAGTTTTTGCAAGCAGAGATGTCATTTTTCATGAACAGACAGAAGATGGAAAGGAAGACTCTAACAATAACAACCACATTCCATTCCTGATAGAACTGAACAGTGAAGAAGAAGAAGAACAGGAGCAGGAGCAGGAGCAGAAACAGGAAGAAGTAGCAGCAGATAGTGTAATAAGTGATGATGCAGGCCCAGAGAGTGCTGAAACAGATAGAGTTGAGGTAAGTCCTTTACCTAGAAGATCAGGTAGGAAGACTAGAATACCTGCAAAATTCAGAGACTATGCTTTAATGTCCAAAATTTTAAACATTGTAGAACCCTCAAACTATGAAGAAGCAATTAAATCAGATGAATGGAGGGCTGCAATGCATGAGCAAATTGAATCAATATATAGAAATCATACTTGGGATTTAGTTGAGTTACCTGAAGGAAAAACCCTTATAGGTTGTAAGTGGTTGTATAAACCTAAGATAAATGCAGATGGGAGTGTAGAAAAATACAAAGCTAGACTGGTAGCAAAGGGTTATTCACAACAAGAAGGCATAGATTTTGATGACGCCTTTGCCCCTGTAGCTAAACTAAATACAATTAGAATGCTAATCTCTTTAGCAACAAAACATAAATGGAAGCTACACCAGCTAGATGTTAAGTCTGCATTTCTGAATGGAGAATTAAAGGAAGAAATTTATTTAGTACAACCTCCTGGTTTTGTGAAAAAGGGGCAGGAGCATTTAGTGTGTAAATTGCATAAGGCACTTTATGGTTTGAAAAAAGCACCCAGGTCATGGTATGAGAAAATTGATTCATTTTTTATACATCATGGTTTTCATAGGAGCCTCAACAACCCAAACCTGTATACCAAGATAAAGAAATCAGAGGCAAATCATTTTGATTTCTTTGTATGTGGATGACATGATTATAACAGGAAATGCAAATAATTCGATCAAAGAAATCAAGCAACAAATGTCACAGGTATTTGAAATGAAAGACCTTGGAGATCTTCATTATTGCCTAGGTTTGGAGGTGTGGAAAGATTCTGGTCAAACTTTTCTAACTCAAGGAAAGTATGCCAAAACCATGTTGGAAAGATTCGGAATGGAACAGTGTAAAACAACAGCAACACCATTGCAGCAGAATCTCAAGTTAAGCAGTGATGATGGCACAAAACAGGTGGATGCCACTTTGTATAGACAGCTAGTGGGAAGTTTGATATATCTCACGACAACTAGACCTTATCTGGCATATTCCGTTAGTGTGCTGAGTCAGTTTATGTCCAGACCACTTGAAAGTCACTGGATTGCAGCAAAATGTGTGTTGAGATACCTTAGTGGTACTTGTAATTATGGTATTTTATACACTGACATTTCTAATGTTACTTTAGCAGGTTATTCAGATTCAAATTGGGCAGGCAACCTGGATGATCGTAGATCCATCACAGGATATGCATTTAGTATTGGATCTGGGGTTATCTCATGGAGTAGAAAAAAGCAAAGTACTGTAGCATTATCATCACATGAAGCTAAGTACCAGGCATTGTGTGCAGCAACATGCGAAGCCATCTGGTTGAGGAGATTGCTTAGCGATGCAGGCGAAAGTCAAAAAGAAGCAACCAGCACCAAAACTGACAACCAGAGCACAATAAATCTTGCATACAATCCAGTTTTCCATAAAAATACTAAACATACTGACACTCAGTTTCATTTTGTTCGAGAAAAGATACAGTCAAAAGAAATATGTGTGGAGTATTGTAACACTTGTGATAATTTAGCTGATATCTTTACTAAGCCTCTAAGGCGAGTAAAGTTTGAGTTATTTAGACGGATGTTAGGAGTGCAAAATAACCCTTTCTCCATTAAGGTGAGGAGTTAAAAATAATGGAGAAATGGTTATATGGTTGTAACGTATCTCCTTAGTTTAGGATTAGTTCCTAGAGTTTAGGAGGTTGTTGACAACTACCTATTTTTCAGTGATGTATTTAATATTGTAATATTCATTTGATGTAATGTAGAGTGAACGTGAGAGAGTCTCCTCTTTGTTTGAGTGCAGTCTCCCAGGTGCCGTACACACCTGTGAGCTGCAACTCCTTCATTTAATTCAAAGTGTGATTTTTATCTTACGCCCACATGGATTGGCATTCCAACATGGCAAGCTAAGAAAAGGCCCTTTCACAAAGTGGGTAGGTAGCCTCCAAGAGTAGGGAAAATTATCATGTTCTTGCCAGAGCAAATCGTTATTTATTTCTTTATTTGTATAGTGAAAATGAAGGCATTTTTGTGTCCAGAAAATGGAAGGTTGATTTTTTCTTATGAAAAATGAGAAGGTTGAGGTACATTCATATAAAACTAATACTTAGTAATAAAAAATAAAGGTTCATAATTAATGAAATCTAACTAAAATACAGTTTTGAGAACACAAAGAAAGAAATCTATGATGACTTGTACCAACAATAAGTATGATTAATAGTTAAAGAACATATAAAAGATCTCCAAAGCATAATTATGTCCAATAAAAGATCTACAAAATGCAATCCTGATATCTTGCAATTTTCCAACTCCTTTTCAATTTCATTCCAGGGAGAGATATGTATAAATAACAAAATTAACCATTCAATTCCTATACATACATTGATACAATTGATATCAATAATTATCAGCGTTTTGTGGGCTCAACACATCTTAAGTTGGCACAAACAATGGACTCATTCATGTTAATATATTTTCAGTTTATACATAGATTGATATCAGTAATTAGCAGCGTTTGGTGGGGTCAATACATCTCAAGCTAGCAAAAAAAATGGACTCATTCATGTTAATATATTTTCAGTTTTCACCTTTCATTAGGCAGTGAAAAGGTCAATCAAGTCATGGTATTAGTCACTCTCCATTATCATCATCTTGAGAGACTAGATCAATAAATAATGATCATCGTCCGTCAGTAACAGTCAGCAATGGCATGCTTTCAAAATTTTGTACACAAGCTGGTTCTTAAGTTACACGAGCATTGGAGTGGAACAGGGCATGCAGGAACACAAGGTCTACTCCTTTTAGGCTCAAATAATTCTATAACTAAAATGGTAGATGCAAGAGCATAGGTGTTTTGGATGTGGGAAACCCTGCAAAGGCCAGAAGAAAGATTCATGTTCTATATGCTCTGTTTTCGACGTGGGAAACCCTGCAAAGGCTAGAAGAAAGATTCATGATCTATATGCTCTGTTTTGGATGTGGGAAACCTTGAAAAGGCCAGAAACACAGGGTCCGCTCCTTTAAACTCAGATCATCGTATATGTAAAATGGCAGCTGCACGAGCATCTACAAGATCATATTTCCCTGCTGCTTAGACATCAATCGCTAGGTGTTTTGGATGTGGGAAACCATGCAAAAGCATGAATAAAGATCCATGTTCGGTTGGAATTGAACTTGCGAACTGTGATCTTCTCTCTATTTTCAAATGGAGATAATGGAAGTATAGATTATGGTTTTCAGATTTCTGTGGTGTGATTTTTGAGAAGCTAAATGCATATATAGACCATTCCAACGATTCACTCTTAACAACACGGATACGCTTTTTTCTTTTTGACATGTTCGCCCGAATCTATACATTAGATTCTGTGTAAAACTTGATGCAAGGGCGGCCTGCAGCCGAAGAGAAAACATAAATCACAGCATATAAATGGTATGTTAGAATGGGTTGTATTTATTTAACAACCATTAAAAGGGTTTTACCAATACGTTTTGAGCTGGCTGTCTTGACCCATCAAGTGTGTCCCTGTGTGAATGCATTGATTGCATTGAGTATAGGCCCTAAAGATAGGTATGAGGTTGCATTGCGCTGTTGCTACTCATTAAAGAAATAAACGACATTCCAAAAGCTTATTTAAAGAATCAATGTTAATTCTTACCATCATTAGTTTAGCCGGCTATTGGATTGGATGGTGGAATGAATGAAATATACCCTTCAAGCGACTGAAAATGCTATGAGGATACGCCCTCAAAGGGCTTTCAGCAATTTTGCATTTGCGTATAAGTGGCTTGCTTTGAATCGAACGCAAACCACCTAATTAAAGATGCTTATTTACCCTTGCCGAACCAAGGCTATGAATACTCTGAAACAAAGGAAACCAAAATGGAGTGCCGGCATGTAGCGAAGAAGCTAAGGTTCCCGCTATTCTTGTTTTATTTTTTGTATTTCCTTAGCCTGACTGCCTCTGGGATTTTCATTAACGGCAGACGGAATCACTCTAATGGAGCTGAAGAAATACCTTAAGGGGGAAGGGATTTCCGATTGGAGCCAGAATCATTCAGATCATTGTTCATAGACCGGGGTTACATGCAGTCTGGTCTCCGGTAGAGTCATTGCCCTTAATCTTAGCGGAACTGGTTATTGCAGCGGAGCTGAGGGTTTGCCTTCGCTTTGTCCTTCAGAGCATAACTAGTGATAGTAAACCTAGCCAGAAACTAACTGGGGAGGCAGGGTGGCAAGGTGCTTCAGTCGTTCTTTGTGATGTAGACCGAGGAAAGTCCTCGGGCCAAATTTCGCAGAAATTGCAAACTCGAAAGAGTAGATCTTCGCTTAGTAGACCATCTAGCGCCCTAGCGGGCGGGGCTGAGACACGTGTGGAGCCTTCTCTTCCAGGTGATGCTCGGCGAAGCAGCTGGCCATGTTCACAGATTTGATGCTACAGAAGCAGGATGCTATAGAAGATCCTGACAACTTTGAAACCAACCATAATCCTGCTTTGCAGACGCTTTACAACTTCACTAAACATTAGAACCCCTGTCTTGTGTCATAATAATAATATTTCTTAACCAGTTGTGTATATGATGAGAAACCTAACTAAAACAGTTGTTATTAAATCCCCACCTTGTCTCGCTTCAGAATGAACTTATGCTTTTTCCTATGAAAGGAACTTCAACTGAAAAGATTGAATGTGAACACTCTACTTCAACTTCGTTAAAAGTTTAAACTTTATATAGTTTATTCATCTACCTTCTTTTACTTTGTTCCTACTAGCACTATATTCAGATTTGATCAAAGCCATGATTAATCAGTCTCTATCAATGCTTAAAAGAAGGTTTGTGCCTTTCTGGTTAATTATGAATGCAAATTCCAGAAAGACACTGACGGAAACCCTGGTAGGAATACTAAAAA